>CM044007.1:25453438-25553038 GCA_024085815.1 Flaveria linearis | reverse complement strand
TGTGTGTGTGTGTTGTGGGTGTTTGTTGGGTGGTGTGTGTGTGTGTGTGTGTGTGTGTGTGTGTGTGTGTGGTGTGTGTGTGTGTGTGTGTGTGTGTGTGTGTGTGTGTGTGTGGTTGTGTGTGTGTTGTGTGTGTGTGTGTGTGTGTGTGTGTGTGGGTGTGTGTGTGTGTGGTGTGTGTGTGGTGTGTGTGTGTGTGTGTGTTGTGTGTGTGTGTGTGTGTGTGTTGTGTGTGTGTGTGTGGTGTGTGTGTGTGTGTGTGTGTGTGTGTGTGTGTGTGTGTGTGTGTGTGTGTGTGTGTGTGTGTGTGTGTGTGTGGTGTGTGTGTGTGTGTGTGTGTGTGTGTGTGTGTGTGTGTGTGTGTGTGTGTGTGTGTGTGTGTGTGTGTGTGTGTGTGTGTGTGTGGTGTGTGGTGTGTGTGTTGTGTGTGTGTGGTTTAAACCTTCCAACATAAATTTTGACTTTCCTACTTCATTACGACTAGGAATTGATTCTCGCTTCACCTCATTTCCTACATTTGCAATTCTCTACGACATCCAGATGCTTATTCTCATTAAGATTACCTGAATTATTTTACATTCGGCATTATCTCTTCATATAAATAAACATAACCTTGTTCATATGTAAGATTTGGGTTATGGTGTTACACCTACCCATCCTGTAGTCTTATTATCTTTAAATATAATACTGAGCCTGGCAAAATATTACATCAGACTCCCAATATTCATTTGACTTAGTTCAATGGTAAAAGACTTATCATCAACTTCAATCAATAATTACAAATCAAAGCTATCTGATTTGCCAGTAAAGTCTTGTTATATATTTTGAAATATGGACCAACTAGCACTCAAATAAACAACTAGCAAGTTCAAAGTATTATTACAACTTATGGACTTACTTTTGCTTTTTCGTCTTTGATTTGAAAAACCATAACTCCATAGTTTGAGTGCCTCCATCTTTTCTTCTTCACAGTGTGCCTTATAGACTAAAGACAGTGTTTTCACGGCCGGATCGGGTAGGTGGCCGGTCGGTCGTGTGCGATTCGTTTTGTGGGGGTCGAACGGCCGGTTCTACCCGAGTCGGTGGTCGGACGGGGAACCGGACCGGTTCGGACCGGTTTGCAATTTTTTTTATTTTTTTTTATTTTTTTGAGTAAAAACGGGGTGTTGAACTAAAAATTAGTGTGCTAGATCAAAAAGTAAAACCGAATTCAAAAAACGGGCTCGCACGGGCCTGGGTTTTTGAAGCTGCATTCGTGTCCGCGACACGTGCGGGCACACACAAGTTCGCTGGAAATCCAACCTTTTTCCCCATTTTTGCACCCCCCCTGCGCGCGGGTAGTACTTGTGGTAAAATATGTCATAAGGATACACTAGAGTGATAAAAAAATTACTTATAAACCAAACATCACTTTGTCCCCACACCAATGTGGGACAAAGTGTTCAATATAATCTTAAACATACATTCACACACACCCAAATATACTTAAATTTATATATAACTATAAAATACTATATAAAGCATATATAAATTACTTATATTTAATTACATATATAAATATAATTAAAATATAGTTAAATCCGGTCCAACCGGTCCGACCGGTCCGACCGGTCCGACCACCAAACCAGTAGGGTGTCCGGTTCGACGTCCGATCCGGTTCTGAAAACATTGACTAAAGATATAAAACCTTAACAACATCTCCTTTTGTTTGAACAATCACCCCTCTTGTTCCTCGTAAAAAATATTCATAAACCCTTGACTCTTATGTGGTCGATTTCGCCACACTTGTAGCAAGCACTTAATGCTTATATCACATACTTCATGATGTTGGTATATTTATAATTTGTAAATAGTAGTAGATAGGAGTCTGCAACTGGTTTAAACCGGCTAGAACCAAATTGGAACAGGTTGGAACCGGAACGAGATAGCCTAAATCTGAAAACCGGAACCGAACCTTATATGTTACCTAATCGGTCGGTTCTTAACCGGGTATACCGGTTCTGTTTTATTGAAGAATCGGTAAGGAACCGATTTTGTTGAAAACCCTAAAATAAGGACTTAATATATTAGAATAAACAAATCAATATTCAAATTAAACAATAATTTAGATACACAAACAATAAACTTTCCCTACTACCATCGTGTTCTCATGGTTGTTCCATCAATGAACGTTGTTCTTCAACATCTTTTAGGATTGTTTCTTTGAGTTGTGAAAGTTTGGAAGTCAATGTTCTGTTAGAGTTTAAGTCCCTCAGATACTTTTAGATAACGATTTGTAAATCTTGGTTTAAAAATAACTTCGTATTTTTTATAATTCAAACTTCTCATGGCCTATCGATTTTATGTACATACTGGGGTTCGAAATTGGAACCAAACCGGGAAACCACATATGCATGTTATAGAAACTGGAAACCAAACCTATATTGGTACAACCGGTTTCAAACGGTTCTACCAACCAGTTCGGTCGATTCAGTTAAAGAAAACGATTCTTGCTCACCCTTAGTAAAGATGTGACATATGAGTGAGTTGTCTCATTTAAAAAAATAAATAAACAAAAAACATAATCCATGGTGTTTCTTCTCATAGGTCTTGCAAGTAGGGCACTTTATCTAAATATATAAAACAATTCCTATGATCCACCATCTTTTCTACTAAAGATCTTTGTATCCTTAGAAAAGACAAAGCAGTTCCCCAAATCAAGATATCTTTTTAGTATCATCACTTCTCTATGCCATTTTTTTTTCAATTTTTATTCATTTGCAAGGCTAGAAATAATCAGATTTTTTTCAATAATTTAAAAGATTACAAAACGATCCTTAAAAAAGAGAAATTGATATCATTAATCTTAAATTTAGAAAGAAATGTGTTAACTTAAATTGGAAATCTTGGAGTAAATTTCGGTTGGAATGTGGTTCCTGTAATCTAGCTCCTTGTAAGTTTTCTTATAATAAAAATCTTTGTTGTTAAAAATAAAAATTAAAAATTAAATATTGAAAATTAAAAATTAAAAATTAAAAATTAAAAATTAAAAATTTAAAAAGAAAAAAGAAAAAGAAAAGAGTAAATTACCGTTTGCATCTCTGAGGTTTGGTGATTTTAACCATTTGCATCCCTACAGTTTAAAAATCCTCATATACCCCCTAACGTTTTATTTTTGTTCCTATTTGCATCCAAATGACTAACGACGTTAAATAATTAAGTTAATATTTTATGAAATGACAAAATTGCCCTAACTCACATCCTCTTTTAACTCTTTTTCTCTCCCATCACACACACACACATACACACACATACACATACTCCGCACTCTTTTAACTCTTTTCACCGGCGTCGGAGGTGGAGGTGGTGTGGATTGTGATGGGCGCGGCGGTGGAGGCGGTTCGGGTTGTGGTTGCGGTCGGCAGTGAAGGCGGTGTAGGTTTTGGTGAAGCGCGGCGGTGGAGTGGTGTCAGAAATGGGTACTTACCGGTGCTCCAGCAACTCAATCTCGCCGGAAATGGGTTCACCGGCATTGAGATCTTGAAACCCACAACAGCAATCTCCCGACAACGGCTTCACCCTTAATTCTTCTAACTGCTTTTTTGGTTATACATAACACCCCCTTGTCTATCTGCATATGTAATCAAATCAAACCCTTTAATATATAATCAGAAATCAAATCAAACCCTTTAAACTTAAAGCTTAACAACACAAAATCTAAACAATACACAAGGAAGAAACCCCACACCCTAAGAATTCGAGATCATACTAGCAAAAAGCAGACAGATTTTGCAGCAAATTAAAAATAGTATGATTAATTTCAGGTAAAAAGAAAAGGGGTTGACCTTTCTTGACTAGCAGTGTCCCAAATCTGAGCTTTGATGACCTTCCCATCAACATTAAGACTCCTGGTGGCGAACTCGACACAATGGTGGATCTGTTTCTAAATTGAACTCGTTTCTAGTGAATCTAGAGAGAAGATTGGATTACCGACACCATAATCACCGATTAGAACCAATTTGAACAAGTAATTATACTCATCTTCACCTCTGTATCCAGACATCGCTTTGTTTTTTGAAAGTTTATTCTAGAAATCACAGTGGCTGGTGTCTTTGTATGTTTGAGAGAGAGAGAAGAAGGAAGAGAGCGAGAGAGATAAAGAGAGAAAGAGAGAAAGAGTGAGGAGTGTGCGTGTGATGGGAGAGAAAAAGAGTTAAAAGAGGATGTGAGTTAAGGGTAATTTTGTCATTTCATAAAATGCTAACTGAATTATTTAACGTCGTTAGTCATTTGGATGAAAATGTGAACAAAAACAAAATGTTAGGGGTGTATATGAGGATTGTAAATTGTAGGAATGAAAATGATTAAAATTACCAAACCTCAAGGATGCAAACTGTAATTTACCCAAAAGAAAAACTTCACCTTTGCTTACAACCATTGCCTCCAAAATTACTCTTTCTTCTACACATCATCCAATTCAACCACCATCTTGTAATCTTCGAAACTTCATCTCTGATATGATCACCACCACCACCACAAAATCTCGCATTCTTCACAACATCTCATATTCCTCCATCTCGATCATCATCTCCACCCTCCTAATCCTCTAACCCAACTGTAATTCTAGGGTTTGCAAGGTGAGAAATGAGCTGGCGACGATTAGCAAAGTCTTTACAACCATTTTCTGCTCATACTCTACTATTCTGCTTTACCCTTTTGCTCGTTCTCAAATTGGATCATCTTATCTTCTCCTCTTGGTGGTTAGTTTCTATAATTCTCCCTAATTTTTCGATGAAGTTTAGATATCTTCAGTTTCTTTAATAAAATTGACAAATTAGGTAACATTGTGATCATAGTTGGGGTAGAGTAGAGCTAGAATCTATTCAGCATCAAAACCCATGTTGATTTTGCAGTTCCAAAGTTGTTGAATTGACATCATGATCAGATGGCCCCTCATTTGTACTGTTCTATTGTAGGTTTGAACTGAAAATTGGGCATTGATTCTTACTGAGGACATTGATTTACTGTTTAATTGGATGATTGAGTGGAATATTTGATACCTGTAGGTTTGGTTTTGTGGGCAATATTGTTATTTGTGATATAATCTACAATGAGGTTTATTCTTGACAGAATTTGGGATTTATAAGTAGAGCCACAGTGACTTGTAATATACTGTTGAGTTGGATTTAATTTTGTAAATTGCAGCTTCTGTTTCTTTAATATGCAGGATTGTTTTCTGTCCGCTTTTCGGATTTCATTTAATTGTAGCCCGAGGGAGATTCTCTTTGCCTGCACCAATGGCTCCTCATAACCGTCATGTATGATTTTTTCTTCTAGTTCATGATATTTTTAGTATTTGGCATGCAGTCTTATCTGTCTATTTGTGCAGTGGGCACCCTGTCATGCAATTGTGGGCATACCTTTGCTTGTTGCATTTGAACTGCTTCTTTGTGTCTTTCTGGAGAGTGTCTATGGTACTGAACATATTTGTTTAATTTCCTTAGACTACATTCTTTTTGTTAGTCATAAAATATCTACGTGTTCTCTGATTAGACTATTAGGGGGCGTTTGGTCCATTGAGTTTCATTTTTCAAAGATTGCAGTTTGTCATAGGAATAAGCAGTTTTAATGCATCTTGTTGAAAAAATAATCATGTTTAGTTTGTAAAATTGTTCAAGAAGTTGAAATGTGGGTGCGGCGGTGTGATGTCGGTGGTTCCGGCGGTTGTGACGTCGGTGGTTGCGGCGGCAGTTGGTGTGGTGATGATGATTACGCTGGATTTGCCTATGATGATATTAGTGACTATGTCAGGGAGTGAGATATTCCAATTCCATTGCTTTAATTCCTTCACCTTTGGAATGATTGAGGATTTCGTACGTGAAGGAATTTGAGAAATCATTCCAATTTCAATTGCTTTCATTCTCCAACCTAAATGGAATCTCTTGAATTCAAATTCTAGCTCCATAATATTCTTCAAACTAATTATGTATAGAATAAAATCTAGATTCCAATTCCTTTGAATTCTAGCAAACCAAACGCCTCCTTATGTTTCTCTGTAAAGCTTGCATTCTGTTTAGCTTTAACATTTTTACTTTCTGTAAATAAAGCAAGATGTTGCATTTTCAAAATTTTGACGGTTAAAATTCTTACAGCTCTGTTAACTTCAATGCTGCAGTTATGAAAGTTCCTGCTGTAAACTTGAAGATTGTCTTTCTTCCTTTGTTGGCATTTGAAATAACAATTCTTGTCGACAATGTGAGGTGCTTTTCTTTTGGATTTTTGGAGGCTGTTAGTTTTATTTTTGGTGGATTATATAATGAATGTTGCCATATGTAACCCTACAAATCTATAGTCTTAAAAACAAAATTTGTAATTATGAACATCGAACAGAATGTGCAAGGCTCTACTACCAGTAGATGAAGAATATTTGACTGATGATGCTATATGGGAGACACTTCCTGTAAGTCACACTGTTTATGCTACCACCTTCAAAAATTACATTTAATGTGCTAAAGAAACAAAAAAAGAAGGAAAACAATAAAAAAACCTTGTGATGGTCTTGTAATAGAAGTTTATTTCGCACAAATCTTGCTCATGATTACCTAATACTACTACTAACTAGCATTTTGGTCATTTTCTAGCACTTTTGGGTTTCTATTTCCATGATCTTCTTCATTGCTGCTACCTTGTTCACCCTTTTGAAGCTATGTGGTAATATTCTTCTCAAATGACTATTTTCTACCTAATACACACACATGTGAGCACACGCATGCGGCTGCGCGCACACACACAGACACATAGACAGACGCGCGCACACATTCACACACACATCGACTTGCTTACTATTGGAATTTTGGTTTTGAATATTAATCATTTTACCTACATGACATCCTTGTTTTCTTTTGTGAAAGAAAGGAATTCTGTGCACCCTGCCTGATTAAATTACTCATATTTAGCAGGTGATATAGGTGCTTTAGGCTGGTGGGACTTGTTCATCAATTTTGGGTATTTTCGTCCTCATGCTGGCTAATTGCATAATAGAGTATCAAACTTGTTCTGGATTCTGTTTTGGTTAAAACAGCTTATTTTCAAAGGGTTCTCACTAGTGTAATCTTTATCATGTGAATTCTTCAAAATCTTTGGGGTTTTTTCATTCTTTAGACTTTCTGTATAATCAAAAAGAACAATGATACCCAAAACAGAAATGGGACCAAAGTGGGTTACCTTTTCTTTTGACTCGCCCTCTTTATTCCGTTTTCACTTGTTGAAATTCAATGTCTACAGAATTGCAGAGTGCTTTGCGTTTCTTGTTTGCACAAAGTGGTCTAATCCAGCTATCCATAGAAATCACCAATCACAGTATGGCAGCTCATCATCATCAAATATTAGATATTTTGATTGGAATAGTGGCCTGTTGAGTTCTTCAGATAATATCTCAGAGGATAGAATATGCGGATTACAGTATATTGGTGGTCACATAACAATGATTCCCATTATAGTGTTTCAATTACTTCTTTGTATGCGCTTGGAGGTATGTTAATAACTGTTTGATTTTCTAATGTTTTAGTATATTTAATCTATAAAAAGCTAACCAACTTTTGTTCTATTTCCATATCAGGTAACCATCATATTTTTGCCCCGAAAAAACCCATTTTAGTTTAAGAATGTCATTTATAACTCTCATACTTTCAACAGTTTCGATAAAAACCCTCAAAATTTTAGGCACTTCCGAAAATCATTTTGATTATTTTCTCCACGGGTCAAATTGTTCTGTTAAGTGTGAGGGAAAGTTGGTTACTTGTAATACAAACTGGAACAAAGTTGGTCACCTTCTTATGCAAGTAACCATTTTCAATAATCTAATCTCTGTAAATTCCTTGAAAAAAGCATTTTAATGTAAATTATGGTCATTTCGAATTTCAGAATCCTGCTGCTCGTTTCATCCCTCTATCCATTGTCTTCTCTCCTTTACTTGTACTGCAAGGAGCAGGGGTTGTTTTTTCTGCATTCAAATTGGTGGATGAATATATCATCTTACTACATACCAGGCCCCGCTCAGGACGATCTTTAGTCTTTTCCACTGGAGTTCATGACTGCTTTGGGTTTTTATACAATGGCTCTAGGTAAACCACGTGACGTCAGAAGAATTGATAAGAGTGTTGACCAAACCTTAAGTCAAGTTGCTAATCATGTTTTCTTTTCAATTAAATTTTGTGCATAGGTTGCTTGGTTGGTGGTCCGTTGATGAAGAAAGTCGAGAAGAACAAGCACGACTTTACCATGATGGGGCATCGGGGTAGGTATCATCAACGCAATAATAATTAAGAATACATTGCAGTAATAAAAAAAATTCAAAAACTGGAATGGCCACGGAACTGGTCAAAACAGGAATTTTTTTTGACTCGACACTGATACAAATAAAAATTGATGTAAAACCCATAATGGCAATTGGGCTGCTGATATGGCAAAATTACGGTAGGACTGTTTTCATATCTTCTTTTAATATGTTTTCTTATCTGCACAGTTATAACACTTTCTGTGGATATCCGCCTGAAGTGGTAAAGAAAATGCCCAAAAAGGATCTCACTGAAGAGGTTGAATTCCATCTTTTATTCTCTTTAAGTATCCAAATTTAGTCCTGATTCCTAAAAACCTCATGATTATATTATTTTTTATTTTTTATTTTTTTTATTTGTTTACAATAATGCATGTTCATGGTGATTAGTGGTAAAAAATCTAATCTCTAACTCTTTATTCATCCTTTCAGGTTTGTAGACTTCAGGCTGCACTTTGTGAGCAAACTGAAATCACAAATATCAGCCAACAAGAGTGTGAAAGACTTCAAAATGTAAAAAATATTAATCTGTTTAGTTTTGAAACATGAATATTATTTGCATTTTGATCCTGATTTAAAGAAATTACACCAGGAAAAAGTTCTTTGTCGGGTCTGCTTCGAAAGAGAATTATGCATAGTACTCCTTCCATGTCGGCATTGGGTCCTTTGCAGGTACTCCAAAATCTCCTAAACTCGATCACTTACCGTCTGTCAAATTAATATCCTGATTATTTCCACCTGTGTTTTGTGCAGTAAATGTTCAGAAAAGTGTTTAAAATGTCCTATTTGTCGTGTTAATATCGAAGAGCGGTTACTTGTACATGATGCATAGATGCTAGTTTTAGATTTATGAAAATATTTTGCTATATTTTGTTGGGCAAAATATAAATATGAGTAGATATGTTTTATAGCGCGTATAAAATCTTAGTGACTATTGTCCATTCTATAGTTAATTTCAAGAATCATTCCTATTTGATTGTTTGAGTTTACTTTTTATTTATCTGCATAACAACGTTAATAGGAGAAGGCAATCTTGTATTTTCATTAACATAAAGCAAATAATGATATCAGATTTGATCTCGACGAAGATTAATCAGTAAAACATGTTGTGTACATAGTGATGATGAGTTTTAGTTCATAAGATGGATGCTACTATGTAAGAGTTGGGATATACACGTGCTAAATTAATATATTATCCTTAAAAAAACCATATTTTGACTTTGATTCAAATTTATAGTTTTAGGTAATGATGTTTATTTATTTAATAAGGGTGGAGGAGGCACTTATGCCAGACACCCACCCTAAATCATAAATCCAGTAATCAAATCTTGTCATGTCATATCACACCACAATTAAACTTGGTGACGGCATGGTTGTCACATATGCCACATCTTTTTGGTCCATATATACAGTGCCAATTTAACATGTCATGCGACATATATATTTGGTGGCGGCGATGTTGTCATGCTATGGCACACTGCTGAGGTATGGCATGTGTGCCCTACCACCCTTAGTTATTTCTACACTCGGATATAAATCTTAGAGAAAATATTGCACAATACTAATCAAGTTTTAAAAATATTATAATCTAGTCATTCATTTAAATTTGGTCATTAAATCATCAAATCGGATAAATATCAGATTTTTTTGAGTCAAGAAAGAAATGAAGACGATATGAGGGTTGAGATTTTGACTATATATAATTATATTAAAAAATTTTTAAAATAACATGTTATTTACATTATACAATAAAAATGACCTAAAATCCACATCATCAGTCTACATCAACACAAATAAAAAATCCTAAGTGAACAAAAGAATGCTAAAAACATGTTAAAATTTATAATTTAAATAAAACATGAAACCGGAGCGACTTAATTGAAATATTTTCTAAACTTGAGTGGATTAGTTGTAACACTTTTAAAATTGGTTACTATTCTGTAACTTACCACTAAATTTTGTTTAAAATTGAGCCGGTGAAATTTTGGTTTTGTCTTATAACTTTGGGTATATGATATTTTATAAAATTTCGAATATAGTGTTACGACAAATTTTATTTGTTCTCATGTTTCAACATTAATTTATTAAAAACCTAGACATGTCAAAATTGATATTCTTTTATAACTTTTGGCATATGGTCTTTTATAAGATTTTGAATATGTCTTTTTTTTCTTAGACAACAACCAACAGTTTTCTTGCCAATCAAAATTTCCATAATCTTGGCAGGGACTGGCCATCTTCTACTTAGTTTTATATGTTGCCTTTATGGTTTCTTGTAAATCTGGATATATGATTTTGCATATTATCAAGGTAGAAATTTTGATATTATTAAACATAGAGCTTTAATGGACCCGTCGAAAGTCTCTCGATGAAAATGATTACCATCTAATATTATAGTGATACTTCATCAACATGGTGTGGATAGAGAATTTACTGAGTGGGTTATCAGTTTATCACCAACAAATTATCCTCGGTGATAGTTAATATTCTAATAGTGTGATATTTTACGCAAAATTTTATAAATAATTGTTTATAAAAAAAGAAGTCTTATTAGTTTATAATATAAGCCAAGGGTAAGATTACAGTAAAAAAAATATTCAATATAAAAAAATCTAAAAATAATTGTGGGTTTGACAAGTATCATTCTATTATTTTAAATGGGGGATATTATGGTTATTGTGTCAAATATTGTTATATCATTATGTCAGATTATTATGTCAAATACGTCAGCTCAATATGTCTAATACGTTCCTAAACGGCTAGAATCTGAGTTGCATAAAACATAGATGGCGCTAGATGGAGGTGATAGCCGCTCTTGGTTGGCTCAATAGTCGGTGAGGGCGGCAGAAGTGGTTGTATTTACATCGTCGTCAAACGGCTAGAAACTCCTAAACACGCAGGAATCCGACACCATAAAGGTTGACTGTTTGAAGAAAATGAGTTTATATCTAAGTGTCGGCTAGGAAAAAGTCTTCAACCACCTACTTGAAGCTCATTACTCGCCACCTCATCGGTTGATTTGGGTTCAAAAATATTTATTATTTCACCTTTGTTATCATTGTGTACTGCCGTTAGGGCCACCTTGAACATCTACAATCCGGTCTCACTGCGATCACTTTCCATTTTTATTGTTGTATAAATAAATAGTTAACTATTTTAACTCTAGCTTTAATTTTTTATATTTGTTAGGTTGATTTGCAGCATGCTATTACAAAATGTTTAGGTGTTAATGTTTTAATTCAACATAAGGTAGACTTCGATTAGTGTAAATCACCTCAACACTATTTGGAGCAATAATTTATTTCTATATTCATTTTTAATTGTGTAACTTATAGGATTTACATTCAAAATACAATTCCTACTCCAACTTAAATAATCTTTCTTATCAAAATCATAAATTCACTTAATTATTCTTACTTTAGTCATTATTACACCCTTGTGTTACATTAATGTTAGTGTTAATACTGTAACCTCCATGTTATCGTAGTGTAACTCTTGTTTTTTTTTTTTGGTTTTTATATATGTTCTTTTAATGTAATTTACTACTACAAGTAATTAATTAAGAATATGATGTAATTCATTGTTATGTTGTTAGTGCATATGTTCTTAGTTTATATTGGTTTACAATAGTTTTAGGTTTTAGGATGTGTTAGTGCATATGTTCTTAATTTACATTGGTTTATATAGGCTTACAGATTGTTTTGTAGATTGATTTACATTGAAAAAGCAGCAGTTTACATTGGTTATTGTTTTGCAGATTGGTTTACATTGAAAAAGCAGCAGTTTACATTGGTTTGCAATAAACAATACGATGTAATTTGCTGTAAATATTCGGATTTGTATATAAACATGATTTAATTCATTGTAATATATAATGTCTAGAAAGGTTTTTAGAAATCTTCGAGACTATAGGAATGGAGAATCATGGAGCTTGATGCAGTACAATCACATGAAGGAGGTGAACAATAAAGTTCAAATGAATATATTATAGCAATCAGTAGAATCATGATGTTAATGCCACCGATGATACAAATTCTTTGGGTAGCTGGAAAGATGATGCAGATGGGGCATCAGAATAAATTGAAGGAAGTTTATGAACATAAAGAGTTAAGAGTAGAAAATGTTCAATGGAAATTGTTTTTACCAATATTAATGGTTAAAATGTCTTTTAGATGATATTAAGTTGGTTAATTGTGAACTTTAAACAAACTAACAATATTTAGGATTTGAACACATTATATTAGGTTTTATATTTGTTTTTCGAAGTAAAACATTATAAAGAGTTACAATATAATGTAAAAAACTGTATGTATTTTGTTACGGTGATGTAGTTACATGGTTAATTATGAATTAAGTTGTTTAATTGAGAATTTAAACAAACTAACATTAGTTAGTATTTGAACACATTTTAATATTGTTTGGTTGTTAGATTGTTGAAATTACGTTGGTGTAGTTACATGGTTGAATGATATTTGTTTTATATTTAAATTATATTGGTTTAAAGATTGGTTTGCATTAGTTTACATTTAGTTACATATTATTTTTATTTAAATTTTGCTACATGTTACAGTAGTATAATAGTGTGACCTAAACCCTAAACCCTAAATGACATTTATACCCTTTTGTAATAAAAAATATTTGAAAAATCTTATCCATACATTTGTTGATCTATTGTTAGGATTTGATTAAAGGGTTTTCAAAAAAATAGAAGGTTCTCGTAATAACTGTAAGGTTATACTTGAAAGACTGATACAACCAAAGCAGTCAAAGAGCTTCTAGCATGCATGCATGAAATGCAGAGTAGAAGTTAAGTCAGAAGTTTTACACACTTCATAGAAAATCATTTAAGTGTAAAATCTTCCGAAGCCAAAGACCAAATCTTTTGAAGTCAAAGATAAAGTCTTCCGAAGTTTCAAAAACAAAGTCTTCTAAAGCCAAAAGACTAAAGACCGATTTCTTCCGAAGACAGAGAAGACATGCTTTCTTTGATCAACTTTTGCATAAAGTTGACCAAATTTCCGCTGCCACTCTAAAGACTCACCAACTTATACAAGTTGGTGAAAAGGTCAATGCTTTAGTAAACTATAGATTATGGTTTGAGGTCTGTAACTTTCTACTTTGTACCTTTTATTCTTTTATAATAGATTAGGATGTGAGCTATGGAATGTCATAGTCACAAGTCAAAGAGAAATCTACCTTTTGACTGTATATTAATCTTGTTGTCTAGATTAGTGTTTCCAGCTGGCTTTCAAAGTATAGCCGGCTGTAGGATGTAAAGTATCTCATGTTCTTGTATTTCTTTTCATTCTTTGTAACACTTGTAATAGAACTTGAGAGCAATATACAACATTTTTGAAAACCATACTTACCTTGTTTTTGTTCTTGGTTCTGTCTCAATATTTAGTTGTGTTCTTAGTGTCTCTTATATAAACCCAGTTCCCTAATTGATCTGTTAAGTGTTCTAATACTCTCTTTATTGTGAGACTAATTGTATTGACCATTCCTTAACCAGTCCTGCAATTGGTATCAGAGCATTTCAAGCTCTTGATTGTAAGATCTCACCATCTTAAATTCTCTTAATTTCACAAATCACTTAATATCTCAAATAGCAAGCTATCTCAAAGGCAGATATGGAAACTGATACTATGACAAAGTCTCCACTGATCAATCCTGATGACTTTGATACTTGGTGCCAAAGAACTGAAGACTTCATCAAGTCTCAAGACAGCAGGATGTGGAGATATGTTGTCTCTAGACCTCATATACCATGCACCTCTTCAGCTGCTACTGGAGGTGGCATGATACCAAAGGAAATGGCTTACTACTCTGAAGAAGACTGGAAGAAGATAGATGTAGATCAGAAAGCCATGACCGCCCTCCAAACTTCTCTTCCAAACTCTATCTACAGAGGCTTCAACAAGTGCAAAACTGCTAAGTAACTATGGAATGCACTGAACACTACCAGAAAAGTGATCATTAGGGACTAAGTTATTTGAGACTGAACTATCAGTCCTGGATATTTACTATCAGGGACTACAATATCAGTTACTAATTATATTAGAGACTGAGTTTTTTATGACTCTTTCTAATGACTGGTGATCAGTCTCTAAAACTTTGAAACCTTGTTAAAGACTAAAATTCAATCACAATATATATACATAATAAATAACCAGATTAAGAAGTAATGACATTATTATATGAGTAACTGATAATTAGTCTTTAATAAAGAGGGAACATATTGGAGACTAAAATTTAGTTCTTAATATTTTGGTAAACCAAACCGAATTTAGGTCAATTATTCAGTCTCAAATGTTTGTCGGGTAAAAAAATGATTAGTAACTGATTTATAGTCTTTAACTATTTGGGTTAATATATATCGTTATATGAAAGGTATCAAAGACTGAATATCAGTCGTAAACATGTTGTAATTGATTTTATTCAGAACTTATATCGAGCTTCTAAAGAGGTTTCTAGATGAAATAAGTAGGGACTGAAATTTAGTTGCAAAAAGTAAACAAGGATTTTAATATCTTAAATGAACAAATTAGTGACTAGAATTCAGTTCTTAATGTCTAAAGCAAATTGAATTAGGGACTAATGTTCAGTTTAGGATACTTTTTGCATAACAATAATATTAGTGACTGATATATAGTCTCCAATACTTTGACTCAATTTATATCATTTTAAGAAAGGAATCAAAAAGTAAAATTTAATTCTGTAAATGATATTATTCGAAGCTGAGATCTAGTTTCTAAAACTAAAAACACATTCTAGTGTTTAGGAGGATCAAATAAAAGATTATAACCAAGTTATATTCTTATTAGGAACAAAATTAGTGAATGATATTTAGTCTTAAATGTCTTATGAGTAAAAGAAAACAAAAGACAAATTATTAATCTGTAATTTTATAATTTTTTTATAAATAAAACAACTATATTTTATAATAGTTATTTTAAAAAGTAAGCAAAAGTTATGGTCTCAGACTTTATAAGGAAATTTCGACATGATGCACCCTAAAAATGAAATATCCTTACGAAATCAACCTGTTCAATGATCTATTTTTTCATATAACTATATATACATAATATGTTGTAACCCAACGTTTATGATTGTACCAAACACTACTACATAATGATCAATTGTTACAAAACATGTCAAAACAAAATTAATCAATTCGCATAACATTTTCGACTCCCAACATAAAATTTAAGCTTCACAAAGTTCATTGACTTGCAAAAGAATTGCTTTCCTCATCCAAGATGCGTTCCAACTTTGTTTGCACTTAATATTTACCTACGATATGCCCAACTATATAATTAATACAAAGCTAAGTAAACACTTAATCTTTACCTACAATATAATATCAACTACTTACCTTGCCCAAAGGAGGTTATTGTCTTCGTCTTCGTCTTCATCTTGACTTGTTTGGGTAAATACTTGTATAACCTATTTTCAAGTACCTTAAACATTTAGAACAAACTTTATTAGAAGAAGATAAACCATTAGGAACAACAAAACGTATTTAGAACAAGTGTTATCAAATATCCACTCCTGGTTAGAAAAGACCTTTGTGCAACATTTTTCAGAGTTGTTGTATTCCATTATTTTAACCATTCTACGATTTTATTTAGATTTTTATTTTCAAACATGAATGGTAGTATACTCAAAGAGCTTTCTAAGCATATATAATACAACTATTCTAGAAGTTTCTATGATTTTGTAGGATTTTTAGAAAAACTGGACAGATTCATATTTAATCAAAAACTCAGCTTTAAACCAACTTACAAGTCTGAATTACCATGTAGTTTATATGCATCTATCGCTCATATTTTGTAGCACTATAAAAATCTGTAGAAAATAGTCTAAAAGTGGTTTCCAAGCATATAAAATATGCCCTAAAAGTATATTTCGTTGTTTTTAAACGATTTGTCAAACTCTGCATGAAATCTGTCTAGAACATGCGAATTTAGCATCATTTTTTTTACAAAATCAACCCAACATTCATTAACACCCCCTTCTTGTTGTTAACTCAAATTTAAACATTTACACTATGTTAAGAGCTTCTGATATTGATTACATACTATTCAAATAACATAATGTAGTCTATCTTACAACTTAAACATCAATAGAAGGGGAAAATGACTTTCATGAAAAGTTCAACCGAAAGTTTAACAAATTTGTAGTCTAGTCCGTTGACCCAACCAAGAATAGGCATTTTGTTTATCATAAAACAGAAAACAATTAAGCTAAAATTCAACCAAACTACTGTAAATAGCATTAAAATAAAAAAGTACCTAAAATTGCTCGTATAAAACCACTTGTGTTTCCTTCCCTGACAATTCTATCTTTACCTGCCAGCACAATATCCATAATAAATGTTTGAGTTAAGTGAAATAATTTGACTTTACATGCATGTTAGTATGATTAAGACTAGTAATTAAAAAAATAAATAATCAAACTAACCATTACAAATCATCATCATCATCATAATCAGAGTCAACATCCTTATTCTCATCATTAGACTTATAAGTATCTGAGTCATCCAAATCTGACTCTAAACCAAAATCTTCCATACTATGATCAGAATCATCTATTTCGTCATCTATAAAATCATCTATGGTGCCCTGAACATACTGTAGGAGAGACTCATGGCCCTAAAAGGATTAAAACCATCACTTGCAAGCCCTAGGCGAACATTTCGAGGATCATTTGCAAAATCAGGAAACATTGTATCAAAGTGTTTCCAAGCCTTTCCATCTGCTGGATGCCTTAGAACCCCCTCTTCTTTAGTTCTTTGTCGATCGTGCCACAACATTTCCTTAGATGTATGTCTTGAAGCATATAAACGCTTAAGTCTACTAGTGATGGGAAAGTAACGCAAGACTTTTACGGGTTTCTTTTTCCCTTTACTGTTTTCTTCATAACGACTAGTGTTACATACTGGACAATTTTGCAATCCTGCATTTTCATTCCAAAATAATGCACAATCATATTTACAAGCATGGATAGATTCGTATCCCAATCCAAGAGTACATAAATATTTTTTGCCTCATAATGGTTCTTAGGCAAGTTTGCGTCTTTGAAAGCCCGACTAAATAAATTTAGAATCATATCCATTGAGACATTTGTCATTTTACATGTCACCTTCACGCTCATTAACTCCAGCAAAAATCCTAGTACAGAAAACTCTTCACACCCCGGGTATAAAGGCTTTTCCATGTCGACAAATAACTTCTCCACATTTGGGTTACTATGTTTATCAGCATGAACATTAAAATTTCCAGGTTCGGCTTCACTGCCCATAGGAAAAGCATCATCAAGTAACTCATCGACACCGTCATTTGATTCGTTTTCACTTCCTCCATACTCACCATTTGTTTCATCTGTTTCATAGCCCGGTAGATGTTCACCATGATATACCCATACATTGTATGTCGGTTCAAAACCATTATGTATGATGTGAGTAGCAACAACACTAGGAATATGTCTTCTTGCATTGCCATAATTTCTACAAGGACAATGTATCCGGCCTTCACTATCAATGTATGTTTCACCCCTTTTCGCAAAAGCAAACGCTCCTTTAATGAATGTTGGATCTACCTTATTAGTGATTTTAGTCCAGCTCTTATCCAAAGTCATTGTCAAATCCTAAAATGGTTTTATAGTGATGAGATAATAGCTTGGGAATGTAATGATTAGGAACTTCTACTTGAACTATTATTTACTCTTTATAAGGCGAAGTAAATGACTAACTGGTTAACATAATCCCATCAGGTAGTTCCTAATTTAAAAGCTAACTTTACGAGACTGCAGGTTAATTGGTGTCATCTAGATTAAAACAAAATAAGATCAATGACTTAAAAGAACTTGACCTCCATTTATACAGGAGCTTTCATGTTGATTTTTTGAGTGGAATGTAAAGATTAGGAACAACTACTTGAACTATTATTTAATCTTTATAAGGCGAAGTAAATGACTAACTTGTTAACATAATCCCATCAGGTAGTTCCTAATTTATGCAAAACAATTTTGCGAGACTGCAGGTTAATTGGTGTCGTCTAGATTAAAACAAAATAAGATCAATGACTTAAAAGAAGTTGACCTCCATTTACTTAAATTATACAGGAGCTTTCATGTTGATTTTTGAGTGGAATGTAAAGATTAGGAACTTCTACTTGAACTATTATTTAATCTTTATAAGGCGAAGTAAATGACTAACTTGTTAACATAATCCCATCAGGTAGTTCCTAATTTATGCAGAACAATTTTGCGAGACTGCAGGTTAATTGGTGTCGTCTAGATTAAAACAAAATAAGATCAATGACTTAAAAGAACTTGACCTCCATTTACTTCAATTTTACAGGAGCTTTCATGGTTGTTTTTGAGTGGAATGTAAAGATTAGGAACTTCTACTTGAACTATTATTTAATCTTTATAAGGTGAAGTAAATGACTAACTTGTTAACATAATCCCATCAGGTAGTTCCTAATTTATGCAGAACAATTTTGCGAGACTGCAGGTTAATTGGTGTCGTCTAGATTAAAACAAAATAAGATCAATGACTTAAAAGAACTTGACCTCCATTTACTTCAATTTTACAGGAGCTTTCATGGTTGTTTTTGAGTGGAATGTAAAGATTAGGAACATAACGATAGCAAGGTTGTACTGAATACCTTAAGTGTAACCAACAAGCTCTTCGGTCAGATTGATGTCTCGATATATCAGCTTCTCTAAAACAGTGCTTGTAACACAAGTTCCATACCCTATATATTTTTGAGAAGATTGGGAGTATTAGGATGGAACAAGAACGAACGCATTATAGGAAGAACAAGGGTGTTAATTCACCTTAGCTGCAGTTGTAATAGGAAGAACGCATACCCTGTTGTTTTTGTCTACCTTCGTAGGTGATGCCGGCGATTATGTTTCAATTTACTTTGTGGTTACAGTTATTAACTTATTATTTGCCCTAGTATATAAAATCAGAACATAAGTTGTGTTTATATAAAATTAGAATCAGATCAAAACAGGTATAGGTGCCCTGTCCTAGTGGTAAACACATCCATGTGCATACTTGAGGTCGCGGGTTCAAAACCTGGCACCTCCATTTTTTTAATTCATATTTTTATTGTTCTAAAAATTCCAGAAATTATTTAAATATCATATACTAATTCATATGAGATCAGCACAAGTATTTTAAAAAACCATTTCTTGTGTCTCATATTTAAATAACATCCACTAATTCATATTTTTTAATTCATTATTTTTATTGTGCATAATCACATCTCATTTTCTATTATTTTATATTTGAGGAAGTCATGTGATATAATTTTCAATCATTGTTATCATTCTAAATTCAATTCAAGAAAAATTATATTGTTACTTGCAATTATGTGTACATAGTTAGGTAAATTAGGCGACAACAAACCTTAATTCGATCAATAACGGTATCAATGGTTTATTTGTGGACTGAGTCAAAGTCAAAATCAAATGTGGAAGTCAAGTGAAAGTCAAGGGGTTTGATTGTGTTGGTTTATCTTTATGTTACACAATTGCCTTATAAGTCTTTAATTATCTTATGAATTGAATTGTTCCAAATCAATCAATCAATCTATATGTATATCAAACTTATGATTACTCACCAGCTATCCCGTTAGCTAACTTTATTTTCCCACATGATCTTAATACTATTTCAACTTATAATCAACCATGTGCTATGAACAATCAATCATTCCCTCGTTCACTCTAAGTGGTTGTTAATGATCCAATGTTCCGTACAAAATAAAAATAAAAACTCTATATGGGTCCAATAAAAGATAAAGGATTAGGGTTTGGGGTTTATATAACTTTGAAATCCACATTATTAGTTTGTGTCATTGCTGTGATATACATTCTGCCATAAAGTTATAGTATCTACATGATTCATAAAGCTAAATAATAGTGATGCGGGCCCAAGTGTTGAAGGGCCTTACTATTTTTGGAGGCCCAAGACCGCGCTACACGAAAATTGGCCTAACCTGGGCTATGAGTCTCCGTTTTTGACGTGCTACCAGTCAAAACGACCGCGGAAACAAGGGCCACGTTATGGTAACCGCCGAAGGCGGGTTATCCCATTAATTTTCCGAAATAAGGCCTCTAAATGGGTTTTTAGGCCACTTTTATGTTTTTTCTAGTTTTTCGGGTTTGTTTTGGGCTTTTGTTTGGCCCATGGTTGTTTGTTTTTACGGTTATTCCCAGAATCAACGTGATAGAACTTCGATTTCGTTCCGTGCCCTACATCAAATAGCCTTTTTCTAGATGTTTTGTCCGAGAAAAGTTTATTTTTCTAATCTTAAAAAATTAAATCAAATTCATATTTAAATCATTATATAAACATGTACTTGAATGATAGAGATACCAAAGGTATATATTTGAATTTAGTGCTATGTTTCTTTGTTTGAAGGGGTTCTTGAGGAAGAAAACTAGATCCTAAAGGCCTTAATTTTATCTTCTAAACGAATAATTTGAAGAGCTCGAATGAAGTAAGTTTTTTTCACCTCTCATCTTATTATGCTTTCTAATTTAGTTATTGTTGATATGTTTTGATTTAAAAATACAGATAAGATTACACATCATAGATAGAGGCGCATATATTTTGGTTTTCAAAATTTATGTATCATAGTTTTGAACAAAAGCAAAATATTTTTTTAGGAAAATGCCCCAAATATTACTATTCGCTTTAGGCCTTTAAAAGTAAATGAATAATCAGATATATACTATATAAGTCCAATTAAAAAGTAACATAGTTTAAAAAGTTAAGTATTACTTAGTTTACAATATTATATATAAAATATATGTATTCAAGTGGAAACCACTTTTTTCACGAATTTGTGCGGTTCCAAGAAGGGGAATGCAATTTGACCTAAGTCATTCTCCTAACAAATCTGGAGATGGAGCACAAGGAAATCGGAGATTCAGTTTTCAAGTTCCATGAGATGATTCACGAACCGATCACCCCTCAATTACCTCCACAAGAAACCGCCTACTCTCAATTACCTCCACACGAAACCACCTACTCACACTCGATCTCCTCTGCTCCTGAACTTCCTGCATTCTGCGAAGAAGATTCATTCGAGAGACAATCATTCGATTATGATCAGGTATTTTAACTTGTTGTTTGCGTAATTGAGTCTCTGATGTAATTTGTGTTTTCAATTCGAATAACATAGTGCCAGTAGAACATATACGAATTCAAGGGTTCAAGATTGTGTTAACAATGGTTGAACACAATTAATGCCCTAGTGAATCAAAGAGAAGAAGGATTCTTGAAGGTTGGTTAGAACAATTTGAGAAGGATTCTCAATTGTACTCACAATTGTTAATGTTGCTGCATTTATAGACTCCCATGTCCTCAATCAATAAACTTGACATCCACCAGGGTTTCTTTTAAGTTACATCTCTAAATAACAAACAAGTGTCTTTTTGCTATTCTGGGATAAACTTGAAGTTGATGTTTCAAACACAAACCATATAATACCCAACTTCTATTCCACCAAAAGATTAACTTTCACTTAACTTTAATTATTACAATCGGTTTCTTCAAGTTTCATGTGCACAACGCGCACAAGTGTCTTTTCTCCCTTGTTATATAAACTCCAAGTACATGAGTGAAATGTGAGTATGCAACTTCATAGAACCCTTGCAAATGTTAGTATGTAGCTTTATAGAACCCTTGCAAATATGAGTTGAATGCAATGTGAACATAATATATCCATATTAGTGACAATGGTAATTTGAGTTTGATTCTTTTCCTTTTCATTTGGCCTGATTTAGTATTTATATTTCTTTTGTTAATTGATTATCAATTTCCTTGTAGTTCAATGTGGATGCTTATGTTAGTGACAATGGTCCTTACAAGAACGAGGATAGGAGAAGATTCTCAGTCGGTACCGGAGGGTAGTGCGTCTACTATCATTCCGCACACGACTCGTAGACGCAAGCGTAATATGACTGACACCAGAGCTACCGGTAAACTTCAATTACTTTTGATTATTGTTTCATAAATTCTAGACTTATTTATTAGAAGTAGGATGTTTTTTTACAATATTGAAAAACCATGGCCATGATCATGCTTTTATTAGCCTTTAAACTGTGATATCTATGCACACTAATTTAAGAGCAATAAACTACAATGTTTTGACAACTAGGCAACGCATAAAAGCTGCACAAATTTAATAGCACATATCTATGCACTTTTTTGGCAGCTATATTGTGCATAAAAACTGCACAAATCTGCACTGTTTTAATAGCTCTATATGCATAATTCTGCACTAATTTGACAGAAAATAATTCTGCACTAATTTGACATAATTCTGCACTAATTCTTTACTAATTTGACATAATTCTGCACTGTTTTGGCAGCCATGTGTATTTCTATTGCACAAAGCTTCTATATCAAAAAAATTAGGAGTGTAATACATGATTATGGCAAATTATGCAAGCATGCAACATCAAGGTAGCAAGCGTAAATGCGTAATAACTAAGAACAATGGCCTAATCATAAAGAGATTAAGAGTAATAGACAAACCAAGGATAAGAAGCCATTAACTAAGACCATGGGAGTTGAACTACCAACCAAATGATGTATTAATGCCAAAAGTTAATATCACTAGTTTCATATGTTTTTAATGTTTGGTTACCATCTGATGCATCTCCAATCATCTTGTAGTTGCCTTTGTGTTTTGCAAATCAAACACTGTTCATGACAATAAGAAAATGGTTTATTACTCAACCCCTGACATTTAAATGATCATATAGTACCATAACGTATACAAATAAGCAATGAAGCATATATTAGATAAATAAGAACGAATGAAATGAATGATTTTCAAGTAGTGTACTCACTTCTGCATAATCAATAATTCATCTTCCTTTACAGTCCATTTTTGCTTTTAAGTTAACAATCCACCACTCCTAACAATTTGTAAATAACATCACTATAATCATTTGATATTTTAGTCAATTGCACAGTTATTGGTTACATTCAATAATAAATTTGCAGACTTGGTATACCTAATTCTGCACTAATTCTGCACTAATTCTGCACTAATTTGACATAATTCTGCACTGTTTTGGCAGCCATGTGTATTTCTATTGCAGCATGTGAAAATTTTGTATAAAAACTGCATTTACGCACTGTTTTGGCAGCTATATTGTGCATAAAAACTGCACAAATCTGCATAATTATGCACTAATTTGACAGAAATAATTCTGCACTAATTTGACATAATTCTGCACTAATTCTGCACTAATTCTGCACTAATTCTGCACTAATTTGACATAATTCTGCACTGTTTTGGCAGCCATGTGTATTTCTATTGCAGCATGTGAAAATTTTATATAAAAACTGTATTTATGCACTGTTTTGGCAGCTATATTGTGCATAAAAACTGCACAAATCTGCATAATTATGCACTAATTTGACAGAAATAATTCTACACTAATTTGACATAATTCTGCACTAATTCTGCACTAATTCTGCACTAATTCTGTACTAATTCTGCACTAATTCTGTACTAATTCTGCACTAATTTGACATAATTCTGCACTGTTTTGCCAGCCATGCGTAATAACTAAGAACAATGGCCTAATCATAAAGAGAAATAAAGTGAATTGTTTTGAGCATAAAAACTGTGAGAAACAATGGCCATGATCATGCTTTTATTAGCCTTTAAACTGTCATGAAATTGGCAGCATAGCTTTGCTCAGTAAATATATCTTAAATCATTTTATGTGTATGTCTTTGTATATATTACTAGTAGAACAACGTGCTGCTACAGAACAACATGCTGCTGCAGAACAACATGCTGTTGCAGAACAACGTGTTGATGCAGAACAACGTGCTGATGCTGAACAACCAGCTCTAGAGCAATCTGCTAATCCACTAAAAAGGCGGGGACCAAGTATAAATCATAGTGTTTCAAGGACTCTACAAACTTTGCCTGAGGGTTCTAAAATACCTTTGATAATGGATGAGGATACGAAATCATTCGTTGGGGACTCAGCAACCCAATTCGCGACCGAGTGTGGAATCATTCTTCGTAATGTTTGTCCGATGAAATTTCACAGGTGGGATTTGGTGTCGGAAGATGTGAAAACACTTATGTATGAGAAATTAGAAGTAAGTAGCATAAACTATTACTTTTAAATATTGAGAAGCGTTTGATAATTTTCATTTCTATTATTAATAATGTATAAAATGTAGGCAAAATTCCAGTTGTTGCGATCCGATAACGTCTTTATGGAGCATGTGAACACCCGCCTACGAACACAATGGAAACGCACGAGAGGTGTTTTGAGTGGGCACTGGAAAGATAATCAAGGAAAAACAAATCCGCAACTAGCTAGATCGAAAGTGCACCCTGCTTGTCGGAGCCTTGAAGACTGGAATAACCTATGTGACTATTGGGAGTCAGAAAAAACCCGAGTTAATGTTTTGATTTTTAATTTTACGAATCATAATACATATTTGTGGATTGATTTCTAATTTTTCAGGTTCTAACGCGTATGTCGAATTTACTTATTGTAGAATTATAGTGATAAGATGGAAGCTAACCGAGCAAAGCAAGTTAATGTAAGCAGAGGGGGCTCCCGGTCGATAGCCAATCATGCATTCAAAATGGTAAGTATTAGACTTTTCGACTTGTAATATTATATGTTATTGCTATTAACGTAATAGTAGAAATAAGGTCAAATTCCTTGCCAACTAGCTTTGAACTAGGCTCATATAACTGGTCAAACCATACCAACGCGAGACAAGTCTTATGCAAATTATCATTTAAAAAAATTCCCAACGTATTGCACCTAAAAAGTCTAATATGTTTTATGAAATTAATCAACTTAGTTTTTAGACTTTGAGAGTTGTACTATGAAAGCGATTTTGGATTTCCTTGATTATATGAAGAAACTAAAACTTGATTAAAATTAGTTATTTATTTTAGTGATGAAAACGTTAATCATTTAAGCTGATTTTAGTGATTGAAACTTTTGTGATTTGAGAGACAAAGATTGATTTCAGTCATTTTTTAATAATATATATACTCTTCATTATCAAAATTTTTGTGATTGCAGATTGATCCCGAGACTCAAATGCCACCTAGCCCTTTAGCACTTTATCACAAGCTGCACTTTAGTATCGAGAAACAAACATGGCAAAATGATCATTCACGTGATGCATATGTAAGCATCTCTTTCGTAAAAGCTTTTGATTTTGATTCTTTTTTGTCAAATATTGTTATTGAGTAGCTACTAGTTTTAAGCATTGTTCTGGTACCTTCTATTATTTTAGGAGCAAATTATTCAGCATAAACAGGCGGCCATGGATAGATTAACTTCTGAAGGAACCACCATTACTACTGCCGTGGAACATAAGCTTGAGAAACAAGCCATAAAAACTGTTTGTGGGAAGCAGAAAACAATACAGTCGGGATGGGAGTATGGTGTCGGGCAAGTGCATAGAAAAAAAGATTCCTGGATGAAATCGGCAGCTGAATCATCTCAACGAGATTCAAGTGAGAAGGAAGATCTAAGAAAGCAGGTTAATGCACTTCAGAAGTTCATAATGTCAAAGTTTCCAGAATATGAGTGCCCAAGTTCGAATACATCTGCAAGTAATGAAGGTCGTGGTTTAGATGTTCCATTGAGTGATAGTGAGAACATGACCTAGAATGTTTTGGTTAAGATGTTTATTTCTTTTTTGAACTTCTAATTGTCTTTTAAAGTTTAGACTAGATCACTTGGTATCATTCTATTTGGTTATTGTTATGATATTAATGCTTTAAGATTTTGAGTTTTTAGGAGAATGAGAAATGAATTTTTGAATTATTATTGTTGCTCAGTGGCTGGAATTTTGTATATAAACTAGAAATCCGTTATATAACAACTCCATTAAGAGACTGATACTCGAACCAGAAGTAATCATATTAGCGACTGATTATCAGACTCTAAATGAACTCATCGGGGACTAAAATAACATGATAATTAAGAGTAAATTTCAGTCCCAAAAACAAGCATATTATAGACTAAAATCACGTGGTATCATAGACTAACTCTCAATCTTTAAAACCTCTTATTGGATACTGATTTGATATGATAACACAAACGTACCCACACATATTAGGGACAATATATATACGTTTTAAGGACTAAAATCGGTCTTTAAAGTTACACATTAAGGAGTGAAATATCAGATTATCTGGGACTGATTTACAGTAGCTAAAGAACCATATTGGGGACTGAAATGAGGTGGTACCGAGGAACAAGTTGAGGACTGATTTATTACATAACGGAGACTGACCATTAGTCCGTGTTGGTTCCATACAATGGGAACTGAATTTCAGTTCCCCAAATGACTATCTAGTACTAGGTATCCGTCACTAGCTTGTGACTAGTAAAATCAGTCTCAGTTAAGCATTAGGTACTGATAAGTGAGTATTAGAGACTAAATAGTTAGTCTCAAATACCCTTATTTTTTGTAGTGGAAGCTGATGTATGAGGGGGCTAATGAAGCTAAAGAGAACAAGAAAGACCTCTTAAAACAGCAGTTTAAGAACTTCACCTTCAAGACAGGTGAAACCATGACTTAATAATACTTCAGGTATGTTAAGATTGTGGATACTCTAATAGATGTTAGAGTAACTCTTAAGAAGAGGGACATAGTAAGGAAGTTTATTTCCTCTTTTCCTAGATAATAGACACACTATTGTGTGATCATTAAGATGACTGAAAACCTCAAGACCCTTACTCTCACTGAGTTATATGGCATACTCAGTGGTTACAAGATGGAGATGAACATGCAAAACCCATCTGGTAACTCTAACAATCAACAGAGTTCAACCCTTCATGTGGTTGAAAAGGATTGTAGAGAACCACAACATCATCTCATCTGCTACCTTGATAACTCACAATAGGGCCCTTTCATCACCTTTCCGGAGACACCAAGGGAGAGCTACATCGAAGGAAGCTTATTCTAAGAGACAAGCTCATCACAAGCCTTTGTGTCTACTGATGAAAGAAGTGGCAACTTCCTATTCACCCTTGAAGACTTAGGTGCTGTTTGTTTCTGAAGAGGTAAAACGTCTACAGTCTGCAGACCACATCTGCAGACATCTGTAGCAGAAGACGTGGACCAAACGTCTGCAGTCTGCAAGAAAAAGATTGTTTGTTTTTAACATCTGCAATATTGTTATTATTATTATTATTATTATTATTATTTTATTATTATTATTATTATTATAAAACAAACACAACAAACCCTTCCCAATCTCACTTTCCCAATCGAATTTCACAAGCAACAAACCCTAAAGTCTTCCCAATCTACAGTCTGCAGCGGTGAACGATTGAGGGTCGGTCGATGGTGTGGTTGTAGGTGATTGCGGTGAACGATTGCAGTCTGCCCTCCCAATCTGCAGTCTGAAGCGGTGAACGATTGCAGTCTGCCCTCCCCTCCACATGCCGTACAATCGGTCGATTGTGTGTTGTAGGTGATTGCGGTCGACAGGTTCGTAGGTGTGGTTGTGGTCGGAGGTATTCAATGGATGTTGTTCTGTTCTGTTTAGTTCTGATTGAGGGTCGGTCGATGGTGTGGTTGTGGTTGGAGGTATTCAATGGAGGTTGATTGGGGTTGGAGAGCTGTTTGAAGTCGGTCGATGGTGGGTTCGGGCTTCTATGGTGTCGGTCGGCAGGGATAAACGAAGGGGATGATGGTTTCAGTGGTGAATGTTGATGGTAATTGATGATGATCGAAGGTTGCGGTCAAGGGGTTGAGGGTGATTGCTGGTTTCGGGAGTGGGGGGCTTCGATGGTGGGTGTCGGTCAATGATGATGATGGTGGGTTGCGATGGTGTTTAATTGAGGGTGTCGACAGGGATGGTTAGAAGAGGTGAGAAGATGTGTGAAGACATTAGTCCACCTCTTCTCCAAGAAGAGGTCACGCAAACATTTTTTAATGAAACGTCTTCAAAAAAACAAACACTCTACAGACCAAAAACATCTGCCCGCCTCTTTTTGGCACAGACAAAAGAGGTTTAGAAGCTCTTTTTCAAAAAAACAAACACCACCTTAGACTGTATCCATCCAGATGATCTGGAGTACATGGAGATAGTCCAACAGATGGCTCTTCTCACTCATAGAGCCAAGAAGTTCTATAAGAGGATAGGGAGGAAGTTTCTTAGCAATGTATCCAGTGGAAAGTTAGGGCTGGAGAAAATTAAAGTGAAATGTTACAACTGTAACCAAATGGGACACTTTTCTAGGGAATGCAAGGCACCAAGGACAAATGGTGGCCAAGTACAACCCAGACCAAACTACACTGAGGACACTGAGAAGCCCAAGCAGCAAATTGCAGTTGGTGTTAAAGAAGGAGGCTTTGATTGTAGTTTCCAAGTTGAAGACGTATATTCAAACCAAGCACTGATGGCTGATCATAAAGAAGCCAAGGTATTACATCTTTGTACCCCAGAGTGCGTTACTAAAGTTAACCGATATAGGTCCTATAACTTAAAGATGAGATCTGCCTTGAGTCCTAAAACATCCTAAAAGATGATTTCAAAATAGTTGAAGATTATTATAAACTTACAATAGAAGATTTAGAGAAAACCATTTCGACTCTTAAGCATGAACATACCAACTACAGGACTCAATAAGGATCTCATCATTAAGTTAACTAAATGACAGGCTGAGCTTGTGATCAGGAAAACCAGGGTAGAAAAATATGTTCTTAAAGAAGAGATCTTCAAGAACATAATATCCTCATCATTGCATGCAAAAATGTGTTATCAAAACAAGCAGGGATTAGTGTCTAATAAGATAGCTCCTTCACACACTTTACTATCTGTAAGATCTCCAAGTTGTGAAAATTATCAAGATGAGTTTCCCCTCATAGACCTCATTAAAGAAGAGGATGAAGAGAAGATAATGAAGGAGGGATCTGAGATTAGTGAAGAAGATCATCTTAAAAAGGGTCACTATTCTCCTGAGGAGAGAAAAGAACCAGGGATTACAAATTCTAAGAGCAAGAACTTTATCAGAGCAGCCAAGAGAAGATCAAAGAAGGCTCAAGAGATCAAGGCCACATTCATTTCTAAATAGACATAAGTATTTATCTCTACAAGATTTGAAGTGGTAAAGGCTGAGGACCCAACCAAGAACTCTAGTATAGGAGTTCTAGTTCATGTCCAACTCATTCCTATGAAGAAAAGAAGACTGATCAACTGTGTACCACTGCTACACAGCTTGAACCATCCAGCTCCAAGAGCAAGCTTCTCTCTAAGAAGCTTTTTGTATCATTTGAGAAGATGAAGATGAAGATGGAAAGTGATTAGGCTTAGTTTTCTACACAAAGAAAGACTCTCAAAGGAAGCCAGTTGATTGTATCATATGTGGTATTACTTCTTATCTTGCTAAGGATTGTATCTACAATCCTAAAAGTACTATCCACATGACCAAGAAGGAGACTACTGAGAAGAAGAAGTAGAAGAAAGCTTCGAAAGAAAAATATTTTCCTTTCAGAAGCTACAAAGTGGAAATGAAGACAAGTAAAAACGTGCCTTTAGAAGAAAACTTGGTCTCGGAAGAAAGGAATGCTTCCTAAGCACTGAAACTTGTTGTGGTGAAAACAAGATCTTCCGAAGGCATAGTCACCAAAACTTCCAAAGTTGTCAAAACTTCCAAAGTGTTGAACGTCAAGTGTAATCTTCCAAAGATTATGTGGAAGATAAACGAATACCATATGACTGAAAGTTCTACATCAATAACAACAGATGAGTCTCAAAGTCTTAGCATATGATAAATCACTATTTCATTGTCTTCAGACCATTTTGACAAGACCAAGACCAATAAGGCTTGGTTTTCTAAATGTAACTAACTCTCTCTTTCTGTACAGAAACGGTTAAAGACAAAGAAGAATGTATGGATCATTGATAGTGGCTATTCGAGGCACATGACAGGCAATGGCTCTTTGCTTTAAAACTTTTAGAAAATTGATGGATAGCCAGTTGCTTTTAGAGGAGATGCAGGTGGTTACATCATAGGAAGGGTCAGGGTCAAAATGGTAAGCTCGGTATTGAAAAGATAAATTTTATTAAGGAGCTTGGGTACAATTTACTAAGTGTATCCTAATTTTATGATCAGAGACACAACATGCTCTTCACTGAGCATGAGTGCATTGTTCTCAAGCTGGGGTGGTCATTCCTCAAAAGAATATCCTACTTAGAGCCTCCAAGAAAAGGAAACATGTACAAGATAGATTTGCAAGAAACATCCCCCCAGGAGAAGTTTTTTGCTTTCTATCTAAAGCAAATAGTGATAAGTCTTTTCTTTGGCATAAAGGAATGTGCCATTTAAACTTTAAAAACATGAATGAATTAATATAGAATGATTTGGTAACTGGAATGCTAAAGAAAAAGTTTATAAGTGATGATCACTATGTTGCATGCCTAAAAGGGAAGCAATAAAAGGTGTCTCATAAGCCAAAGGAAAATAACTTTATTACTACTCCCCTAAACTTATTACACATGGATCTCTTTGGCCCCACCAGGGTAATAAGTCTAGAACACCTCATAATGTTTAGTGATCATAGATGATTTCACAAGATTCACTTGGATCTTCTTCTTTAGAACTAAGGATGAGACTTCTAAGATCTTGAAGAACTTCATTCCAAAATTTGAGAATCAATTTGATCACAAGGTCAAGACCATAAGATGTGATCAAGGAACTGAATTCAAAAACCAAATCCTTAACATATTTTATGATAAAAAGGGTATTATAAGACAAGATAGTGCTCTCAGGACTCCTCAGCAAAATGGTGTTACCGAGTGGAGAAATAAGACACTTATTGAAGCTGCAAGAACCATGTTGTCTGGCTCAAAACTACCCATCACCTTCAGGGCAGGGGCAGTCAACACTACCTGCTATGTGCAAAACATAGTTTTAGTAATTAAGACTCATGATAAGACTCCTTATAGGTTGTGACATAAAAGGAGACCTTTCATTGGTTTTCTCAAATCATTTGGATGTCCTTGCACCATCTTGAATACCAAAAGTCAAGTAGCCAAATTTGCTGAGAAATCAAATGATGGACACTTTATTGGATACTATTCTCAAGCTAAGGCTTATAGAGGATACAATCTCAGAACTAGAGTAGTTGAAGAGTCAGCAAATATGACCTTCAATGAGCACACTCCCAGTGTTAAAGGTTCTGGTCCCGATTGGTTGTTTGATCTTGAGTTAATTACCAACTGTTTTAGTAAATCTTGTGAGAATGTTTCAGAATCTACCGGTAAATTATCAACAGAAGATCCTGACCTAATATTTGAGGTGAGAAGATCAAGCAAGAACTGTGAAGTCATTGGATCGGTAGACATCCGAGCAAGTTGTTGACGGAAGGATAAATAACAGTATAAACCAAAAGTCAATCACTAACACGAACAATAATTGAATGATTTCTTTGATAAAACCTAACGATTTTAATCTCGTTACAACTTAAGAATCAAGACTCTTAGCAAGGGGAGATCGAGCATGATCTCCCCTCTCATCTGGCAGCACCTAGGCCCTGGGCAGACTCCCTCTCAAAACCCTTAGGTTTCTACATATTGAAACTGGTATATATAGGCCTCGGCCCATATTAGATTCGACTGGGCCCATTCGTGCGATTGGACCATGCGTATGGTCCAATCGTACGACTGGACCATGCGTATGGTTCAATCTACGACTGGACCATTCTTATGGTTCAGTCTTACGAATGCCCCAATCGCATCTCTCAGTCGCACGACTGGTCCATTAGCATGGCTCAGTCGTACGACCGAGTCTCATTCGCATATGCTCCTGCGAATGACCCAGTTTCATGTGTTTACAAGGTGTATAACATTAAGCCTAGACTATTCGTCAAGTGACGGACATACTATATATGACTATATATGCTCCAACAAGAACACTACTTCAGCTCCATTGGTAACTAACCCTATAGATGGAGTTCCTATCAACACAACCATGAACAAATTCAGCTGATACATCTGAGGTGCTTACAAATTCCAGCTCAAAGGCATAGAAGTCAAATGAAGGAGCTTTAAATGCAGGAGGAAATGGTGGTGGTGACAGTGATCAAGAATTTCTTGATGATGATAAACACTCCATAGAAGTTAACATCAATGATGTCACACACTCATTGGGTCAAGCTTTTCTTGATACGTGTGTTGATGTGGTGGGGTGACACTTCATAAATTTAGATCTGTCCAATCAACTTACTGTGATTTCTCAACTCATGATCCACAAGTCACACCCCACCACAAACATCATTAGAAATATTACAATGACAAAAATATTTGTCTATACTCTTGCTTCTTATTTCAGATAGAGCCAAAAAAAGTTGATGAGGGTTTAAAATATGGAAGTTGGATTGAAGAAATACAGGAGGAGATGCTTCAATTCAAAAGACAAAAGGTTTGGAACCTATGTCCTCTCCTTCCATGGAAGACAATCATAGGTACCAAATGGATGTTTAGGAAAAAAAAGATGATAGAGAACTTCTCGTTAAGAATAAAGCCAGAGTAGTTGTTCAAGGGTATACAAAAGAAGACGGAACAGACTACACATATATTTTTGCTCTAGTAGCAAGACTTGAAGCTATTAGAATATTCCTTGCTTTAGCTGCATCCAAGGATTTCAAGGTCTACCAACTTGATGTCAAGTGTTCTTTTCTATATGGGGTAATAGACGAGGAGGTGTATATAAAACAACCACCTAGCTTTGTAGACCCAAATTATCCTGATTATGTCTGTAAGCTTGATAAATCTCTTTATGGGCTGCACCAAGCTCCAAGAAAATAGTATGAGACTCTATCTCAATATCTGTACCAGCATGGTTAGGAGAGAGGTACTATAGATGGAACACTCTTCTTAAAAGGATCAGGGAATGACTTGATGCTGGTTCAAGTTTACGTAGATAACATTATCTTTGGGTCAACTAATCTAAAGCTCTGCAAAGACTTTGAGAAGCTGATGAAGAATAGATTTCAAATGAGTACCATGGGAGAAATCAATTTCTTTTGAAGAATTCAAGTGAAGCAGGTTAATAATAGCATCTTCATAATCAGTTAAAGTATGTACAAGACATACTTACAAGATTCAACATGACTGAATGTAAGGTTGCAAAGACGCACATAGCAAGAAACCGCTCCCTTGGACCTGATCTTGAGGTGGAGTGTGCAGATGAACATCTCTATAGAGCTGTTATTGGGTCTCTTATGTACCTCACAGCTAGCAGGCTTAATATCATGTTTGCTACATGTATATGTGCAAGATATTAAGCCAAACCCAAGATGTCACACCTGGTTGTTGTCAGGAGAATTCTTAGATATCTCAAATTTTCTTCAAAACTAGGCCTTAAAGGAAGGATAGTCTTATGCCTATACAAATAGTGACTATGGTGGTTGCAACATGATTACAAAGTCAACATCTGAGGGATGTCAATTCCTTGGAGGAAGGATAGTCTCATGGAAATACAAGAAACTATCATGTGTGTCTACATCAACGGCTAAAACTGAATACATTGCTACTGCTAGCTACTATGCTCAAGTGCTTTGTATTCGGAATTAGATACCAGACTATGGATTCAACTTCAAGGAGACTCCAATCCACATAGACAACAACAGTGCTATCTCTATCGCGGAGAATCTTGCATAGCACTCAAGGTCAAAACATATTAACATCAAGTATCATTTAATTAGAGATAATTTTAAAAAGGGATTGAAAAAATTAGTCAAAGTTAACACAAATAAACAATATGTTGATCTGTTCATAAAGGCTTTTGATAAACAGAGATTTAAATATCTTGTATCAGCTATTGTTATGATTAATTTTGAGTAGATTTTTTTAAAACTTAAATCAAGATTATATCTAAACCATGTGTGTCCTAAGTTATCTATATTATCCCCTACATAAGCCTAATTTTTCTTTGGAAGAAAAATTTTTCAAATGATATTTCTTAAAATTTTAGAAATTTTAGACATATTTTCTCTTAGAACACATTAAGTTATCTTCGGAAGAACATTAAGTCTTCACATCAAATAAAATACTTATAACAAATTTACCTTTGGATAAAATTTTGATATATCTTCCGAAGCTTAAACATGATTATAAGTATTTATATGTTTTTGAATGACAATTTTTTTCCGAAATGAATCAAGCCTCGAAAGATTTATTTTCTTATGAATAAAACTTTTAAGTATTAATCTCTTCTAAAACTAAATATGTCTCAGAAGCAAAAATACTCTAAGTATTTTTCTTTCGAAGCAAATTTTCATAAATCTCAGGAATATCTTCCGAAGTTAAAATTAGCTTCGAAGGTTTTTATAAAACTTCCGAATACAAATTACTTTTGGAAGATTTTCGACTTTCAAGAAAACTACCTTTTTAGGCACCTTTTTTAAAGGTGGGGCCAACATCTGGATTTTAAAGTTTATCCTTCTATATTTACTTTGTCTTAAATCCATTTGATATATACACTCAACGGTTCCGCCCGTTTCACTATCTTCTTCATCTACAAATTCTCTTATCTAAATTCACCCACAAACCGCCTTTGTTCTTATCTTTCTTTACCATAAAGCTACTTCAAAATGGCCAACCTTTATAGCAAAAACCAACCTGATTTTTTCATGCACTTACACAAGCAACACAATCAGGTTGCTTTGTTAAACTCTGAGAAAGATCTTGGTTTCTCAGAGATTTGTCGATTCTTAACTCTGTCAAACTACTTCACCTTCCTCACCATAGATCCTCCACTTTATGAGGATCAACTATTGGAGTTCTGGAAGACCTGCCAAGAGGTCATATTGTAACACCCGTAATTTCTTATTAAAGAAATTAAAAGAATGAAATAGAAAGAAAGGAGAAGGAAATAAAAAGTCTGCTTATGTGGAAGGACCAAAAGTGTAAAATAATAAAAAAAATCTTATAAAGTTGGTAAAAAGGTGGCATGGCCGCCCATTACCTTCTGCATAACATTTTTATTCGACTTTTAGAGAGAGAAAGCAGTAGGAGCAGAAAACCATCGGGATTTTTGAAGAAGGACCTGAGAAATTCGAAGTTTTTGGTAAGAAATCTCGAATTTATGATGTTAGGACGATTCTAGAACCATATATGAGCTTATAAATGTAACTAGTGTGTTCGGGTTGCACTGTGTGTGTGTGTTTAGGCGTATAAAAGACTGAGAAGTTCAAGGAAAGGGCATCCAAAACCCGAAGACAAATTAAGGTGAGTTCTAGACCCCTTTTTACTGATTTTTAAACATTTTGGGGCTGGAAATGCATATATATATGTTTTTGTAAAGTTTGGGATGATACCCGTATGAAATGAATGTATGCATGTTTATGTTTATGCTAGATTTATGCCTAGAATCATGTGTATATGTTTAGAATTAGGCATTATGATGTTTGGGACTTGGATTATGGATTAGACTCATGAACAGGTTGCAAATATGTCTGAAAATGGGACTTAGAATAATTAATTACAGGTTGATGAGTCCACCAGTGCTCATACGACCAACAGTGTGGTCGTATGACTAGGAGATATATTTTTTCTAAGTGCTAATGAGTCTAACAGGACTCATACGACCAACAGTGTGGTCGTATGACCAAGTAATTTGTCTAAGTGTTGAGCCCAATAGGACTCATACGACCAACAGTATGGTCGTATGACTAAGTAAATTTTCTAAGTATGTTGAAGAGTCCAACAGGACTCATACGACCAACAGTAGTCGTATGATCAGAACATGTTTCTAAGTCTAGGGAATGGTACGACCAATAGTGCTCATACGACCAACAGTGTGGTCGTATGACCAGATGAAAATTTCTAAGTATAAGATGGAAAGTCCAGCAGTGCTCATACGGCTAACAGGGCTCATACGGCCAGAGGGCTTATACGCCCAACAGGGCTAAAACGCCCAGAATACTTAGAATTTTTCAGAAACTTCCTGCAATACCGAAGTTCGAGGTTTGACCAGGGTTGACTAGGGTTAACAAATGATGATGTTTCATGCATGTAATGATGATTATGGTTAACCCTTATTGTTACTGATATTATTATCAATGTATTATTGTTAACAATATTATTAAAATATTGTTAAGTATGTTATGATGCTATGTATGATGATGAATGTATGATGATGAATGTATGATGACGAACGTATGATGAGTATGTATGATGAGTGTGTATGTTCCTTGTAATTGTGTATGCTTATCTTTCTGAAACTTTACGAATAACGAGAATGAACTAATGAAGTATTATGTATCGTAAAGTGAAAGATAATGAAAGAGGAACATGATGACGAATGCATGTATTAACGAATGAACGAAAAGAAGAATGATGATGAATACATGCATTAATGAACGAACGAATTATGTCTTGCAAGCATTGAATAACGCGATTGGTCCTTCTATGTGATTGACCATGGTCATGGTACCTCTACCGCTTACCTCTAGTACCGTGGCATACGATTTTCCGTCATATGTTGACTACGGCCCGGTAGCTAATAACGATCGGGATGTAGCATATGGTATTGGTACAATTCACCTTTCAATGCGTGCAAGTAAGTATGAACGGGATTCTTGTCATTCGACCACAGTAATCATAGCCAAGTGCTATGAAGTGGGTAAAGCTTGAGAGAATCCATACGAGAAGTTAAAGATAACGATGAATAACGAATGATGAAGATAATAACGAATATTATCTCTGTGTACGTATGATGTATGAACGCACGCACGATAGGATACTTTTAAATAAGTAAAAGTATGTTTTATTACAAAACTAGAACTCACTCAGCAACGCTGACTTTTATGTATTTTCCAGTTGGCAGGTAGTGTTGCTGAGGATGGCACGAGGTGGCTACTCAGCTCTTTTGGGATGGCATTCTTTTGTTAATGTTTTTGTATTGTAATGAAAACAAATGATATTTTATAACGGGTGTTGTATTACTTTGCAAAAGCATTTATAGTAAATTTAAAGTTTCCGCTGCATGGTTTTTATTAAATTGTATTAAATGTATGTTTTATGGGTAATGACGACCAACTGTGAGGTGCCCGGGAACGGGGCCTTACAAGTTGGTATCAGAGCCAAAGTTTAAGTGAAATGGGTAAATTTTTAAAACAAACCTAAACTTAAACTGAAATTGGGACAGGAAGGAAGAGAATGCCATCTGAGTAGCTGCGTGCCATCAGGTATTTTCTTGAAAGTTAACCAGTGTTACGTGCGCATGTTATGTGTTTATGTGTACTGTTAGACTTAGATACTAATATAATCAGGACAGGTAATGCTCGGGGTGTGAAGAGTAGAGTAAGTGGCTAATCACAACTGGCCACTGTAATTAGGGACTTACTATACTTGACATAAACTGAGCTATTTCCTTGAATGACCGTGTTGGTGTTTAAATCTTCCAGTGTGATAGAAGATGGTCGGTGGTAGATCATCTAAAGCCCCAATTGGTGGAGGCAGTGGCGGAAGTGGTGCGGAACCACGAGCCACAAGAGGAAGGCCTAGACAAGAGAAGAAGGTTCCCTAAGAACCTAATACCACTCCCTCGAGGGGAGTGGATGAGAGTGATGATGTGAGAGCCTCGGTGAAAGAGACAGTGATCGAGGAGGTGCACCAAGTCATGCAGACGATTTTACCGTCTGTAGTGACCGAAGTGATAAAGGCAGTACGTGAAGATGATAGACGGGGGAGGAATCGGTCCTCAGGAAGACAGCAACAGACGGAAGCAGAAACAGTACTATCCGATGATGAAGAGGAAGGGGAAGAAAAGCAGTTACGGGAGACAGCCCGGGGTTGTAACTACGGGGCATTCATGAGGTGCAAACCCCCAACTTTTGATGGCTCTGGTACTGCTACTGATGCTCACCAATGGGTGATGGAAATGGAAGCTGTCCTCGATATTAGTGATTGCCAGGAGGACAAGAAGGTGAAGTTTGCTACCCACTCTTTTACAGGGTCGGCTTTATGCTGGTGGAAAAATATAGTCCAAGCCGAGGGTAGCAGGGCTATAGGGAAGATGAAGTGGGCTGAGTTAAAAAGGCTGGTGATTGAGGAATTCAGTCCTCGTCGGGAAATGGATAGAATTGAGAGAGAGTTCCTGCAGTTAGAGGCAGGGACAATGACCCACCAACAATATACCACCAGGTTTAACGAGTTGGCGCTGTTGGTGCCGGAGCAGGTGACGCCGGTGTCTCGAAAGATCAACCGGTATATTCAGGGGCTGCCAGCTGAAATCCGTTGGCACTTGATTTCTGCCCGACCAAGCACTTTCAGGTCGGCAGTGGATCTGGCGGGAAGGTTATTCGATGAACGGGCTGCTTTGGTAAAGGCTGAGGGAAGCAAGAAAGGAAGTGGAGAGAAGAACTGGCAGGGGAAGAGATTTGGTCGGGGTGATACTTCGACGAACAACAAGAAGGCAAGGGTGGATGACCGCCGAGTGGTCATGTCTGGAGCTGGGGTGAGGAAGTGTGGCAAGTGTGGAAGGGAGCACTCAGGGGAGTGTAAATGGGGATCCAACCTCTGCTTTAAGTGCGGGAGGACAGGGCACATATCAAAAGATTGCCGGATGGGCAAGTGCTTTAACTGTGGAGAAAGTGGCCATATGAGCAGGGACTGTAAGAAGCCGAGGGCTGAGGCTTCAGGGGTAAAGAAGACGGGAAGTGAAGGTCCGAGAGCAAGTGCCAGGGCTTTCACTATGACGCAGGAAGAGGCTAGGACGGACCCCGATGTGGTGTCAGGTACGTTTCTAGTAAATCAAACTCTTGCTTCTGTGTTATTTGATTCTGGTGCTAGTAGGAGTTTCATTTCTACTACTTTCTGTGCTAAATTTCCTGTTAGTAGTAAATGCATTAGTGAGCCTTTTTATGTAGAAACTGCTATTGGTAAGTCCACTAGAGTTACTGATGTGATAGAGGACTGTACCATAGAGTTAGAAGGTCATAGGTTTGCTGCTAGATTACATATGATGCCCCTAGGCGGATTTGATGTAGTACTAGGGATGGATTGGTTGGCAACCTATGAAGCGAATATCGTATGTCGAAAGAAGATGATTAGATTGACGGCATCTGACGGGAGAATGGTGACAATATACGGTGATCGGGTAACGATGATTCCGAAGGTGATTTCGATGGCGGTGGCGGGGAAGTGCATGAGGCGTGGGTGCAACGCCTACCTATGTTATGTAAAGGATGTGGAGACGCCAACACCACAATTATCTGACGTTCCGGTTGTGTGTGAGTTTCCAGATGTGTTCCCGGAAGACTTATCGGGATTGCCACCTGACCGTGAAATCGAATTTCAAATTGACTTAATACCCGGTGCCCAACCTGTCGCTAAGGCACCGTATCGATTAGCTCCTACGGAGATGAAGGAGTTGATGGAGCAACTGCAGGAGTTGCTTGACAAGGGCTTCATTAGACCGAGTATCTCTCCTTGGGGTGCCCCGGTCTTATTTGTGAAAAAGAAGGACGGTAGCATGAGAATGTGTATCGACTACCGTGAATTGAACAAGTTGACAATAAAGAATCGGTATCCGTTACCGAGAATCGATGACTTGTTCGATCAGCTCCAGGGTGCCAGTTGGTTCTCGAGGATAGATCTTCGATCTGGCTACCATCAATTGAAAGTAAAGGAGCAGGATATCCCTAAAACAGCCTTTCGTACGCGCTATGGTCACTACGAGTTTCTTGTCATGTCTTTTGGGTTGACTAATGCGCCGACTGCTTTTATGGATTTGATGAACCGAGTGTGTCGGCCAATGTTAGATAAATCAGTGATTGTGTTCATTGATGATATCCTGATTTATTCGAGGAGCGAAGAAGAGCACGCCGGTCACATTCGGGAAGTACTGGAAACGTTGAGAAGGGAGAAATTGTACGCCAAGTTCTCCAAGTGCGCCTTTTGGTTACGCGAGGTGCAATTTCTGGGTCACGTAGTGAATGCAGAAGGAATAATGGTGGACCCAGCAAAGGTTGAGGCCGTGATGCAATGGAAATCACCAAAGACGCCATCCGAGATTCGTAGCTTCTTGGGATTGGCGGGCTACTATAGAAGATTTATTCAAGACTTTTCAAAGATAGCCTCACCTTTGACAAAATTGACTCGTAAGGACGTGAAATTCGTGTGGGGTCGAGAACAGGAGACGGCTTTTGAAGAGTTGAAGGCAAGACTAACACAAGCTCCTGTCTTGACTTTGCCTGAGGGAAGTAAAGACTTAGTGGTCTATTCGGATGCATCTTATTCTGGGCTAGGTTGTGTGTTGATGCAACGTGGAAAGGTGATAGCCTACGCATCTCGACAGTTGAAGACCCACGAAGTCAACTATCCCACACACGATCTAGAATTAGCCACGGTGGTTTTCGCGTTGAAGATTTGGCGGCACTATCTGTACGGGACGAAGTGCACAATCTTCACTGACCACAAAAGCTTGAAGTACTTCTTCGAGCAGAAGGATCTAAACATGAGGCAGAGGCGGTGGTTGGAGCTGATAAAAGATTATGATTGTGAGATCCATTACCACCCGGGCAAAGCCAATGTGGTGGCTGATGCCCTTAGTCGAAAGAAACGACCTGAACCGATTCGGGTGAAGGCTTATCAGCTGATCATGACCCCCGATGTGATGACACAGGTTAAGGAGTTTCAAGACGAGGCTTTGAAAGAAGATCGTCTTAACTCCGAAAGGATGAGAGGCCTAGTTACGGAATTGGGTGAGAACACTCTTGGTGTTAAGACCCGATTTGGGCGAATGTGGATTCCTCGATACGGGGATCTATGTGGAAGAATCATGGATGAGGCCCATAAGACCCGATACTCCATTCACCCCGGTGCTACCAAAATGTACCACGATATGAAGAAGGATTACTGGTGGCCGGGTATGAAACGCGACGTGGTGGAGTACGTAAGTAAGTGCCTGACTTGTTTACAAGTGAAGGCGGAACACCAGAAGCCCTACAGGAAGATCCAACCGTTGGATATACCCGAGTGGAAGTGGGAGCATATCACCATGGACTTCATCACGAAGTTACCACGTACCCCTAAGGGGTATGATGCTATATGGGTGATAGTTGACCGCTTGACAAAGAGTGCCCACTTCCTACCGATCCGCGAAACGTACTCATCTGAAAGATTGGCGGATTTGTTCATTAAAGAAATTGTAGCTCGTCATGGTGTGCCGGTGTCTATTGTGTCTGATCGCGACACCCGGTTTACCTCTAAGTTTTGGAAGAGATTTCACGATGTAATGGGGACGAGACTACACATTAGTACAGCATATCACCCTCAGACGGACGGTCAGTCTGAGAGGGCGATCCAAACACTCGAAGACATGCTTCGGGCGTGCGTGATCGACTTTGGAGGAAGTTGGGACAACCACCTGCCGTTAGCAGAATTCTCGTACAACAATAGTTATCACGCCAGTATTGGCATGCCACCATACGAGATGCTATACGGTAGGAGATGTAGGACGCCCGTATGTTGGGGAGACATTGGGCAGAAGGAACTGGGAGGTGTCGAGGTGATTGAAGCAACGACTGAGAAATTAGAAAAGATCAAAGCCTTCATGAAGGCGGCGAAAGATAGGCAAAAGTCGTATGCTGACAAGAGGCGAAGACCGATAGAGTTCAAGGTTGGTGACCGAGTCATGTTGAAGGTCTCGCCCTGGAAAGGAATCATTAGATTCAGGAAACGAGGTAAGCTAAGCCCGAGATATATAGGACCTTTCCGAATTATTGCGCGAGTAGGAGAGGTGGCCTATCGACTTGAATTGCCAGATGAGTTAAGTGGAATTCATCCCACATTCCATGTATCTCATCTAAGAAAGTGCTTAGCTGATGAAGACATGATTGTTCCACTGGAGGATATTGAAGTAGACGAACGGCTCAATTACGTGGAGCAACCAGTGGCAATCATTGATCGTAAAGAAAAGAGGTTAAGAAATAAAGTGGTTCCTCTTGTGCGTGTACAGTGGAAGCACAGGAAGGGATCCGAGTCTACGTGGGAGACTGAAGAAGAGATGAGACAACACTACCCACATCTGTTTGAGGAATAACAGGTTTCGGGGACGAAACCTATATAAGGGGGGTGGACTTGTAACACCCGTAATTTCTTATTAAAGAAATTAAAAGAATGAAATAGAAAGAAAGGAGAAGGAAATAAAAAGTCTGCTTATGTGGAAGGACCAAAAGTGTAAAATAATAAAAAAAATCTTATAAAGTTGGTAAAAAGGTGGCATGGCCGCCCATTACCTTCTGCATAACATTTTTATTCGACTTTTAGAGAGAGAAAGCAGCAGGAGCAGAAAACCATCGGGATTTTTGAAGAAGGACCTGAGAAATTCGAAGTTTTTGGTAAGAAATCTCGAATTTATGATGTTAGGACGATTCTAGAACCATATATGAGCTTATAAATGTAACTAGCGTGTTCGGGTTGCACTGTGTGTGTGTGTTTAGGCGTATAAAAGACTGAGAAGTTCAAGGAAAGGGCATCCAAAACCCGAAGACAAATTAAGGTGAGTTCTAGACCCCTTTTTACTGATTTTTAAACATTTTGGGGCTGGAAATGCATATATATATGTTTTTGTAAAGTTTGGGATGATACCCGTATGAAATGAATGTATGCATGTTTATGTTTATGCTAGATTTATGCCTAGAATCATGTGTATATATTTAGAATTAGGCATTATGATGTTTGGGACTTGGATTATGGATTAGACTCATGAACAGGTTGCAAATATGTCTGAAAATGGGACTTAGAATAATTAATTACAGGTTGATGAGTCCACCAGTGCTCATACGACCAACAGTGTGGTCGTATGACTAGGAGATATATTTTTTCTAAGTGCTAATGAGTCTAACAGGACTCATACGACCAACAGTGTGGTCGTATGACCAAGTAATTTATCTAAGTGTTGAGCCCAATAGGACTCATACGACCAACAGTATGGTCGTATGACTAAGTAAATTTTCTAAGTATGTTGAAGAGTCCAACAGGACTCATACGACTAACAGTAGTCGTATGATCAGAACATGTTTCTAAGTCTAGGGAATGGTACGACCAATAGTGCTCATACGACTAACAGTGTGGTCGTATGACCAGATGAAAATTTCTAAGTATAAGATGGAAAGTCCAGCAGTGCTCATACGGCTAACAGGGCTCATACGGCCAGAGGGCTTATACGCCCAACAGGGCTAAAACGCCCAGAATACTTAGAATTTTTCAGAAACTTCCTGCAATACCGAAGTTCGAGGTTTGACCAGGGTTGACTAGGGTTAACAAATGATGATGTTTCATGCATGTAATGATGATTATGGTTAACCCTTATTGTTACTGATATTATTATCAATGTATTATTGTTAACAATATTATTAAAATATTGTTAAGTATGTTATGATGCTATGTATGATGATGAATGTATGATGATGAATGTATGATGACGAACGTATGATGAGTATGTATGATGAGTGTGTATGTTCCTTGTAATTGTGTATGCTTATCTTTCTGAAACTTTACGAATAACGAGAATGAAATAATGAAGTATTATGTATCGTAAAGTGAAAGATAATGAAAGAGGAACATGATGACGAATGCATGTATTAACGAATGAACGAAAAGAAGAATGATGATGAATACATGCATTAATGAACGAACGAATTATGTCTTGCAAGCATTGAATAACGCGATTGGTCCTTCTATGTGATTGACCATGGTCATGGTACCTCTACCGCTTACCTCTAGTACCGTGGCATACGATTTTCCTTCATATGTTGACTACGGCCCGGTAGCTAATAACGATCGGGGTGTAGCATATGGTATTGGTACAATTCACCTTTCAATGCGTGCAAGTAAGTATGAACGGGATTCTTGTCATTCGACCACAGTAATCATAGCCAAATGCTATGAAGTGGGTAAAGCTTGACAGAATCCATACGAGAAGTTAAAGATAACGATGAATAACGAATGATGAAGATAATAACGAATATTATCTCTGTGTACGTATGATGTATGAACGCACGCACGATAGGATACTTTTAAATAAGTAAAAGTATGTTTTATTACAAAACTAGAACTCACTCAGCAACGCTGACTTTTATGTATTTTCCAGTTGGCAGGTAGTGTTGCTGAGGATGGCACGAGGTGGCTACTCAGCTCTTTTGGGATGGCATTCTTTTGTTAATGTTTTTGTATTGTAATGCAAACAAATGATATTTTGTAACGGGTGTTGTATTACTTTGCAAAAGCATTTATAGTAAATTTAAAGTTTCCGCTGCATGGTTTTTATTAAATTGTATTAAATGTATGTTTTATGGGTAATGACGACCAACTGTGAGGTGCCCGGGAACGGGGCCTTACACATATGAATGGGGAAAAGGCACTGTCTGTCACAGTGCAGGGGAGGACAATCTTCATCATTCCAGCATTCATAAACACACATCTTAGGCTGGATGATGTACAAGGTGACTTGTCTTTCACAAAATATGTTGTCAACCACTCTTTTAGACAGATGGGCTATGAAGGTGATTACTCTGTAAGCACCTTCAGGAAAGAAAGGGTCTCCTACTAGTGGAAGTACCTCCTTTATGTTATCATTAATAGTTTATCCAACAAGCATGGGGGATGGGACCAAATTCCTGAATACCTTTCCTATATAGTTCGTGGGATGATTCAGGGGGTCAAGTTTAGGTATTCTCAATTTGTATATGCTAATTTGTCACACCCTCGCTTAGAGCGGAAACACGAGGATGCGATGGACGGGATCGTCATAACACTTGGTATAATTACAGAGACATAATACATGCAAGATCCTCGTGTCATGACGTCGCCCGACACAATGGTGACTTGTGTCGTGGTTAGTCAGTTTCACGACTATCATAGTCTTATTGATTCTAATAAAAAATATATAGAGTTTACAAATGAAAACAAATGATATACATCACTAATACAAAACTATTGAAATCCTGAGGGTCTCTGCTAAGGCATCAGCTCTAGCTATCCTCTTTGATTATGTTCACCTGAAAAGATATGCTCAAAAATGTCAACACATAATGTTGGTGAGTTTTGCAGGTTTAAATTAAAAAACATGTAATTGATGCTGTATAGAATTTGATGTGGAATCATACTGCAAGCACAAACTACATAACATGTGTTTTAGACAACCAAACCTAATGACGTTATGCATATAAATTAGCCGGAATATATTCACCCTTGGCCTGATTGCTGGCAGCTGTGTTGGTAACTCGCAAGTTAACCAATCGTCGAAGGGTGGGGGTGTCAACCCAGTAGTACTACCAATACCTAACCGTTGGTTCCTAAACCCAGGAATTAATGGTTGTAAGAATGATCCATAGAATAACACCATGTATGCATGCAAAACAGTATCACATTGATTTCAAGTATGAAAATAGAATATATGATGTACGACATTGAAAACAGGTGAGCATACTTTTCTCCCATTGATTGAAAACATTGAAAACTTGTATAAGCATAAAAAGGGGCCACGAAACTCATCTTGAATTGATGTAATACACAAGGACTTCACAGAATAAAGCAATGCACGATCAAACACGATCAATACCTATTATTGATTATAACTAAGCCTTTAAAACATATTCAGTACGAATAGATATGTTTGATTGAATTCGAGTTGGTTAGGTTTGACGCCCACGATTGGTTATATTTATTTGAGTGGAATTATAAATTTAGTGATTTATATATTTAAGTTTCATTAATTTAACTATATTTTATAAGAAATAACTTATAATTATATTCGTAAATAATTTGTGAAATTATATGTTGTGTAATTTCTATGATTCTCGTGATTATTTCATAATTAATCACGATTTAATGTCTATTTTTATAAAAATTAATTATTTATATTATTTATAAATAATATTTTATAAAGATTTTTAAGGTTTTAAATAAAATAAATTTACAGAAAATAATTTTGTGAGATTTAAAATAAAGGAAGTTCATAAAATTTATTTTATAATTTTTAGGAATTTTTGTATAATTTTTGGAAGCTTAAAAAGCTTCAAAAAAATAAATGCAGGTAACCGGGTTCGAACCCGGGACCTCCAACATTCACACACACTCATTTACTAGTGAACCAAAGGGCCATGGCCGCGATGGAACTCCGTTTGATTTGTTTTTAAGTCAGTTATCCCAGTTTCCCCCAATTTTGAAGAACCCTAATTTGATTTCAGTTCAATTGAACACGAATTCGATATTATTAACAGTTAAAATCATGGGGCTTTTGATCCCCATGCATAAACGAGTAGAATGATATGTTTAATTACCTGTTTATGTTTCGAATTGTGGATGAACACTTCGAAGAACAGCCGCGGCTATCTCGAATTCGAAAAGGGATTAAACACTGATGAAAATCAAATTGCTTGCACAGAAAGCTTTGAATGAGGCTTATAATCAAAAGCCCTATGTTAATTGTAGAATATAAGACTCGTAGGTTGATGGTTGATTGAGTTGCAGGTTCGAACAGAGGTGATGATTAAATCAGTTTGATTGTGTGTGTTTTGATGAAATGAGCAGTAGCATTCGATTTATAGTGAGTTAAAGTTCGATAAGTGGTGTGTGAGTGGGTTATTTAGCCGTTGAACGTTCGGGTAATAAAGTGGAAAAGGTTTTAGCCGTTTAATCGAACGTTAAACGCGTTTTGTCTGTGCATTGAGTTCGAGTCTTGTCCACGAAGCGGTTGGGTGTATTTTGGGCTATAAAAATCATGTTTTTAATTGGTTTTGGGGTTCGCTGGAGCTTGGCCGGACTTCGACCGGAATGACGCCGGAAAAACGAAAGGGAAATGGGCGGGGGGGTTGGTTTCGAAAATTTGGAAATTACACAAATGGTCCCTGCGGTTTTGATATTATTATTTTATGTTTAAAACTTTCTTTTAGAGTTTCAGGATTTAAAAAACACCCCCCTGAACTTTATTTATTATTGTTATTTTTATTATTATTATTATTATTATTATTATTATTATTATTTATTATTATTTTTATCATTCTTATTATTATTATTATTATTATTATTATTATTATTATTATTTTTATTATTATTAACACAAACGTGTGTACGGGAATCTCAACTAAAACGAAAATAATAAGTAAGGATAGTTAATACACACGGAACGAGTACACGATGATAATTCGGTTAACACGATAAATAGACTATGAACATATGTGAGGATCGTTAATACACCCGGTGAGTTAACGAAGTTGATGTTGATCGACGGACTGGTTAGTGACAGATGTCACACACCATCACATTCACCACATGATCTTCAACAAGAAGAATCTTAGGTTTCCTTTCTGATTTGGGAATATCTTGAATGTTTGTAAAACTTTGTTCATTAAATCCATCTGTATCATCTGAACTGTCACACTAATGTGATAGTAGCCCACCATGTTCTTTGCTTGATTTTGTGAGGTGTCACAGTATCCCCCAGTTGAGGGAATTTCGTCCCGAAATTCAACTGGTGCTAGGTCCAAGAGCGTTATCCTCGAACAGATGAGGATATTTGAGTCTCATCTGATCCTCTCATTCCCATGTAAACTCTGGACCTCGTTTGGAATTCCATCTCACACGAACAATAGGTATCTTACTACGTCTCAACTTCTTGACCTTTTGGTCCATGACCTCAATAGGTTCCTCCACATAATGGAGACTTTGATCAATCTTGATATCCTCGATAGGCACGTGAAGTGATTCGTCAGCTAAACACTTCTTGAGGTATGATACATGGAAAGTATCATGCACACTGTTAAGCTCTTGTGGCAACCTTAATCGGTACGCCACCGGACCGATTCTCTCTATGATCTCGAATGGTCCAATGTATCTCGGGGCTAACTTCCCCTTCTTTCCAAACCGAACAATCCCTTTCCAAGGAGAGACTTTAAGTAACACTCGATCCCCAATGTTAAACTCTAACGGCTTCCGACTGTTGTCGGCATAGCTCTTTTGGCGATCTCTAGCCGCTTTAAGTCTGTCTTTGATTAAAAAGATCTTATCGGTTGTTTCTTGTATGATTTCGGGTCCTGTTAGCTGACTCTCGCCAATCTCGGCCCAACATACAGGTGATCTACAATTTCGGCCATACAGCGCTTCGAATGGTGCACACCCAATACTAGTATGGTAGCTGTTATTGTAGGAAAACTCGATCAACGGTAGATGAGTATCCCAACTGCCACCAAAATCAATGACACATGCCCGTAGTATGTCCTCAAGCGTCTATATTGTGCGTTCACTTTGGCCGTCTGTCTAGGGGTGATAGGCTGTACTCATTTCTAATCGAGTGCCCATCGCTTTCTGCAACGTCTGCCAAAAGCGTGAAGTGAATCGACTGTCTCGGTCGGATATGATTGACACCGGCACTCCGTGCCGTGTCACGACCTCTTTGATGTATAATCTTGCCGACTTATCCATTTTATAGTCTTCTCGGATTGGCAAGAAGTGTGCTGATTTTGTTAGTCGATCCACTACAACCCATATCGAGTCGTGCCCGCTTGGCGTTCTCGGGAGTTTGGTAATGAAATCCATGGTGATGTTCTCCCATTTCCACTCGGGAATTTCAGGTTGTTTTAATAATCCCGATGGCTATTGATGTTCAGCTTTAACCTTGGAACACGTCAAGCATTTGCTCACATATAGAGCAATGTCTTTCTTCATACCCGGCCACCAGTACAGATCCTTCAGATCATGGTACATCTTGTTTGCACCGGGATGAACAGAATATCGAGTCTTGTGTGCTTCATCCAAGACTAGTGTACGTACACCTCCCCATTTAGGAACCCATATGCGATCAATGAAATAATGTACGCCGTCATCCTTGCAATTCATTTGTTTATCCAACCCTTGGAATTCTTCTCCCGCAAAGTTTTCTTCTTTTAGAGCCTCACTTTACGCATTTTGGATTTGAGCTTTCAAGTTTGTTTGAATAGTCAATCCCAAAGCTCTAACACGTAGTGATTTTACGCGTTCTTTATGACTGAGGGCATCAGCCACCACATTTGCTTTCCCCGGATGATACCGGATTACGCAATCGTAGTCACTAAGTAGTTCTACCTATCGTCGTTGCCGCATGTTGAGCTCTTTCTGATTCAGGATGTGTTGAAGGCTCTTATGATCGGTATAGATGATGCATTTGGTTCCATACAGATAGTGCCTCCATATCTTAAGTGCAAAAACTACCGCGCCCAACTCTAAATCATGAGTTGTGTAGTTCTTTTCGTGCACCTTTAGTTGTCGTGAGGCGTATGCAATCACTTTATCTCTTTGCGTTAACACACATCCCAATCCTTGATGCGAAGCATCGCAATATACCACGAAGTCTTCTGTTCCATCCGGAAGGGATAATATTGGAGCATTGCACAGCTTTTCCTTTAACGTTTGGAAAGCTTGTTCTTATGCATGTCCCCAATCAAACTTCTTATCCTTCTGGGTTAGCATGGTCAACGGTTGTACGATTTTTGAGAAATTCGCAATAAACCGTCGATAATATCCGGCCAATCCTAAGAATTGTCGGATTTCTGATGGTGTTTGGGGTGTATCCCATTTCTTCATCGCTTCAATCTTGCTGGGGTCTACATGGATTCCATCTTTATTAACCACATGGCCCAAAAACTTCACTTCTTGAAGCCAGAATTCACACTTCGAGAATTTGGCGAAAAGCTTCTCTTCCCGCAACAATTCTAAAATTGCTCGAAGGTGTTTCTCATGATCCTCTTTCGATCGAGAATAGATAAGTGTATCGTCTATGAACATGATCACGAACTTATCTAAGTATGGTTTGCACACTCGATTCATCAAATCCATGAATACAGCTGGTGCATTAGTCAGCCCGAACGACATGACTAAGAACTCAGTGCCCGTAACGAGTCCTGAATGCTGTTTTCGGTATGTCATCCTCAAAAACTCTCAGTTGATGATATCCAGAACGAAGATCAATCTTGGAGAAATACGAAGCTCCTTGTAATTGATCAAACAAATCATCAATTCTGGGAAGAGGGTATCGATTTTTCACAGTCAACTTGTTCAACTCGCGATAATCGATACACATACGAAATGACCCGTCTTTCTTCTTGACAAATAGTACCGGTGCTCCCCATGGTGATTGACTCGGCCGAATGAATCCCTTCTCCAATAGCTCTTGTAGTTGGCTGGATAATTCTTGCATCTCCGATGGTGCTAATCGATATGGTGCCTTTGCTACCGGCGTAGCTCCAGGAACCAACTCGATACGAAATTCCACCTGTCGTAGAGGAGGTAAACCCGACAAATCATCAGGAAATACTTCCGGGTAATCTCGCACCACAGGAATATCTGCCAACTTGATGCCTCCTTCCTTCTTTTCTACAACATGCGCCAGGAGTGCGTAGCACTGCTTCCGTAGACATCGACGTGTCTTCATGCAGGAAATAAGCTTCAGAGTTCTTCCTGATCGTTCTCCTTGAATCTTGAGTACCTCCCCATTAGGCATGGGGATTCGTACTACTTTCTCCCGACAAACAATCTCGGCTCCGTGCTTTGACAACCAATCCATTCCCACAATCACGTCGAAGCTCCCTAGCTCAAAAGGTATTAAATCTATGTCGAAGGCATGGTCTTCTAATATTATGGAGCAGTGTCTAATGATCTAATCTGCTTGTACAAATCTACCGTTGGCCATTTCTACGAAAAAGCTAGTTTCTAACCTACTCGGTTTCAAGTCAAGCATGTGTGCAAAATCAGAAGATATGAAGCTATTGTCTGCTCCCGTATCAAACAATATAGAAGCGAAGTGATCGTTGAGAAGATACGTACCCGTGACGACATTGGGATCCTGACGGGCATCATTGGCTCCAATGACGAAGGCCTCTTGCAGCATTTCCTTGATTTCCCAGGGCCGGATTACCAGTTATAGCCAGCAATTGCTGCTGGTTATTGCCTTGTTGACCGGGTGCTCTGTTCAGTCGGGGACACTTGTTTAGGAAGTGATCGAGACCTCCGCATTCATAGCATGCCCTGGCATTCCCAGCGGGGTTAACCGCATTGATGGGCGCTACCAGGTTTGGCGCAATCTTACAATCCTTCGCCCAGTGACCCAAGCGCCTACAGTTTGTGCATTCCTGACACGGCCTTGCTGGGAAATGGTGATAATTACACTTGTTGCACTTGGGGTGCGATCCTGTGTAATCCTTCTTTTCTTGGGTTACAGCCACAAAACTTCGGGCTGTTTTAGGATTTTTATTGGATCTTCCAGCGTTAGACCCGAACTCCTTTCTCTTCTCGGTTCCCTTCCCCAGTAATCCGGTTCTCACCATTTCGTCAGTAAGAGCGCCAGCCTTCAAAATTGCGCTCTGGATTGTAGGAGGAGCAGCTGCTGTCACCAGTGCTCGGATTTGAGGCGCGAGTCCCCAAATATATCTCTCGATCCTCTTGGATTCCGGTGTGACTAAATGCGGAACCAATCTTGCCAATTCATGAAATCGATCGGTGTACGCTGCGTGCCCAGCTCCCACCATTGCGTGATTCCAAAATTCTTGTTCGAGTTTTTGCATTTCATTGAGAGGACAGTATTCCTCAGAAATCAATGCCTTAAATTCATCCTAGGTCATCTGCATTGCAGACTCCCTTCCTCTAGCCTGAACCTGGGTGTTCCACCAGGTTAATGCTTTGCCTTGCAGTGAGCAGTTGGCATATTTGATCCGTTGACTATCGAGGCATTCACTAATGTCGATTACTGCCTCCATCTTCTCGATCCATCTGGTCAAGGCTATCGCTCCGCCTTTTCCATCGAATTCGTGGGGTTTGCAAGCCACAAACTCTTTATATGAGCATCCCCGTTTGGTATGGTTGGCACCAGTTTCGTTTCCATTTGTTCTGCCAATGTCAGTATCATCCACTACCCTTAGGTTATGTTGGCCATTGGTGTTATGATCCCTGTGGAGAGGATGATTCAGCAGGGTGTTGCTTACTTGCGTCACAATGGTAGGAACCAATGCAGCTAGCTGCTGAGCAATCATAGCAGCTATATCAGGATTGCCAGTTTCCTGATTATTGTCGGCTGGAGCACCACCAGTTCATGATGGCCTACCCCTTCTTCTGGTTTATGGGGCTTCAGCTTCTTGGTTGGTTTTGTGTGTGACTCTTTTAGGCACCATCTTCTAACTACAGAAAGATGTGAACTTTAGTCACCGCATGATTTCACTCATCAATTCCTAATATCCTATGCTTCAGTCCATTAAGATCATTACGTAGCCCAGTTTAAGCACATTCTTAGTATACCGGTGATGTTTATATATAGGGTTCCCCGCAGCGTTCCCACTACATCCACGATATACCTTAAATAATACTTAAACTAGATACATAACATCTTAATTTTTCCTTAGCACCTACTCAATAATAACGTTTTGTATGGGTAGAGAGTATCATTACTCCTCTATATTCATGTATTCCACTTTTATTCTAAGCATTAATCAGTAGTTACTGAAATGCTAAGTGGAGGAATGTCTCATAAGGTCAATATCGTGATTGGAATACCATGAAGGCTTTAAGTAGGACAGGACTTGAGTAAATAATAATGTTTGATTGCCTTCAACAAGGTCTTACTAGAATTATGACCCTAGCACCCTAGGGTATAGAATAGAAACGTGTGATACTCATGATCGTTACCTCATGGTAAGATTAACTAGACTTCTCATGCATGGTGAATTGCAATTACGTGTGCACCCGTAATGGTATTACCTTGCATGATCACCCTTAGCTTCACTTACCCCAAGTTAACATCATAGTATTATTTAGATTCAACAAGCACAAATAATGTAATGTCCTCATGTCCATGAGCCAGTATTCCAATAATAGCATGTAATAGCAAATAAGCACATAAACTCAATATGTCTAATGACAACTGCATATCCGTCATACTTTCAGGATTTCAGTCATAACCATGATAGGGTCGGATTCAATATCCGAGATCGACGCTACGCTTGATCACCGAAGTTCTCTAATAATATGATGTTGTGCGCATACAAGCGTAAAGTTCTAGTATCAAAGTATCCCATGGAGGAAGACTAAGAGTAATAATGTCTTTCTCGGGATGTTCAGATAACACGTGTATATGTATAAAATTAAGTATGTAGGAACATACCTGTATATTAAGTTCATAGACTTAATATACTTGACCCATTTGTCTTGTAGACTTGTGTATTGACCATAGTTTATCACTCATCCTAGAAATCCCCAGGTAGCGTAACGGGTCTCGCAATGAGATTTATACGAATACGCTTGCCTTAGCCCGAAGGCCTTTTGCCAGGAATCCAGAATACAGGTGTCTATGTGTCACACAAATCATGAAAGACATTTAGGTAAAATCAAATGCACACAATCCCTAGCATGCATTCAATATGAAGGTTCTTAGGTTATAGTCTAGGTCTAATTCTCCACCTAATTCTCTATAACCAAGGCTCTGATACCAATCTGTCACACCCTCGCTTAGAGCAGCAACACGAGGATGCGACGGACGGAATCGTCATAACACTTGGTATAATTACAGAGACATAATACATGCAAGATCCTCGTGTCATGACGTCGCCCGACACAATGGTGACTTGTGTCGTGGTTAGTCAGTTCCACGACTATCATAGTCTTATTGATTCTAATAAAAAATACATAGAGTTTACAAATGAAAACAAATGATATACATCACTAATGCAAAACTATTAAAATCCTGAAGGTCTCTGCTAAGGCATCAGCTCTAGCTATCCTCTTTGATTATGTTCACTTGAAAAGATATGCTCAAAAATGTCAACACATAATATTGGTGAGTTTCGCAGGTTTAAATTGAAAAACATGTAATTGATGTTGTATAGAATTTGATGTGGAATCATACTGCAAGCACAAACCACATAACATGTGTTTTAGACAACCAAACCTAATGACGTTATGCATATAAATTAGCCGGAATATATTCACCCTTGGCCTGATTGCTGGCAGCTGTGTTGGTGTTGGACCAAAAGAACCAATGAGCCAAGATCAGGAAAACCTCTAAGTCCCACATGACATCACAACAACTGCTGAAGGCTTCATCAGTAGTTTGACAAAGACTGAAGATCAACAGCTGAAGAACTGAAGATCAACAGCTGAAGAACTGAAGAACAACAGCTGAAGAACTGAAGAACAACAGCTGAAGATCCAAAGTACTGAAGACCACAAGTACTGAAGTCTGAAGTACTGAAGAATACAAGTACTGAAGACTTCAAGTACTGAAGACTCAAGTGCTGAAGATCAACAGCTGAAGAACTGAAGAACTGAAGATCAACAACTGATGTACAAAGTCTGAAGACAAAGACTGAAGACATCAGCTGATGACAACTACTGAAGTCATCAGCTAATGAAACATCAGAAGATCAAAGTCTGAAGACCAAGTGCTGAAGCTTCAGAGTTTGTCACAACAGCTGAAGAAGTTGTCTTCAGTTGTTGTGATGGTTTTTCTCTTTCAGTAGTTTGCATTTTCCTTTTCAGTAGTTTGTACAACAACTGAAGAGTTTGTTCTTCAGCTGTTATAGTTCAGTAGTTTTAAATGACTGAAGAGTTTGTTCTTCAGTCGTGTAACTTTCAGTAGTTTCTTATTTTCTTTTCAGTACTTGTAATAGTTAGAACACTTAGCATTTTGTAAGAAGATGTCAGCTGTTGTGACATCTTCAGTAGTTTAAGTGTTCTATCAGTAGTTTGTTAAATAACGGTTAATGTCACTGTCAAGTGACATCAGCATTAGGGTATTCTTCCCTATATAAGGAAGATAACCTAATTGTAGCCGCTGCTAATTACAGCTGCAGTCGAAGCTTGTATTGAATGAAATATTTTCTTTTGCAGAACTTACATCTTTCTCTATAACTTACTGTTTTATTGTTAAATCTATTGTGTTCTTGCTTGTTTGCTCTAATTCTTGTACTAAATCCACTGCGAATACAATCTAATTGATCAAACAAGAAGCTAAGATCCTATCAAATGGTATCAGAGCTGGTTAATCATTGATCGATTTAACAATTGATCATTTGAAACTGCTCTTTTGACAGCTACGTTTGATCGAATTAGAAATTTGCAAGAATTAGTTATAGAGATTGATTTTCTGCTGATTCTGACTGTTAAACTTGAGGTTCTCGTGGTTTTTGAGCTACATTTGTTTTGTTTACCTTGAACTTGACTGAAATCTGAAATGACAACACCAACTAACGATCCTCACAATACTGGCTCCTCAACAAAGCCTCCAATGCTTGTGAGGAGTGAGTATAACATATGGCAACATCGTATGCTCCACCACTTGTCTGTCAACAGCTCTGGTTGTTGGAAGTCAGTGGTACATAGACCACACATGCCTATGGTGAGCGTTCCTGAATCAAATGAGAAGGTTCCAAAGAAACCTGAACAATATTCGGACGAAGATCTTAAGTTGTTCGAAATTGATGCTAAAGTCCATTGAATTTTAGCTATGGCAATTCCAAATGAGATCTATTCAGGACTTTTGCATCATGAAACTGCTCATGATCTCTGGGTTGCTCTGAAGGAACAATTTGGAGGAACCAATGAGGTCTTAGCAAACACTAGGGAAATCCTCGCCCAACAATATGAGACATTCTCTCATAGGAAGGGTGAGACACTGACTCAACAGTTTGAGCGATTCTCTTGTCTTATTTCTGAGCTGAAAATGGTTAAACAAGAGTATTCCAATAGTCAGATGAACAACCGCTTTCTTAGATCCCTGCCTGAGAGATGGGACACTTATACCATTGTCCTACGGTCCAGTGCAAATCTGGACACTCTATCTCTCACCCAACTTCATAGGAAACTACTTACATTTGAAAGAGAGATAGAACAGAAAAGGAAGTTGTCATCATCTGGCAAGCTCACTGATGACTTTGTCCCAGGCAATGCTGCCTTGATAGGTCAAGAGTCGGAATATGCTACATCTGAGAATGCCTATGATGAGCATATTGATTTTTCTAGCCATTCTGAACATGCTTTTGTTGGTGTTGATAGTAGTTCAGGAGGTAGCTGTCATAACTTGTGCTTTGTGATGGAGGACTTGAAGAACATTCCAGATGATGATCTGGAAGAGATGGATATTTTGAGTCAAATGGCTATGATAAATATCAGATCTCAAAAGTTCTACAAGAGAACTGGGAGGAAATTCCCTGGTCTCTCGGGCAAAACCAAAGTTGGTTTTGACAAGAGCAAGTTGAGGTGTCACAAGTGCCAGAGGCTTGGACACTTTGCTAGAGAGTGTAGATCATCTGGATCTAACTCCTCTGCACCCTTTGTGACTTTTCCAAGCAATAGCTCACAGCACAGAGGGCAACACTCCACCAGTTCCAATCATCCATCACCAGCACATGCATCACCTGCATACTTTGTGCCTAAGGGTCATATGCCATACCCATACCCCTGCTACTACATGCCTCAGCCAAGTCAAGGTCAAGCACCCCCTGCTCAGAAACCACATGCTCTCCCTGAGCCTCAATCTTCCCAATCTCATCATCAGCCCCAACCTCAACAACACAGCTTCTTCACCCCAGGAGTTGTTGACTGGAGTAGTTTACCAGATGATTTATCTAGTCAAGAACAACTATTCCAAGGTGCTGGTCAACATGGTGGTGATCATCCATTTGGGAATCTTGCTCTAATGGCCTTTGAGTCTGCTGATGGGTCATCCTCCAATGCTTCATCATAGGTATCTTCTGAGCCTAAAGCCAAGCTTTGTTCTAATTCATGCATAACAGCATTTGCTTCCATTAGAGAAGCAAATGTAGCTTTAATTGATAAAAACCTTGTGCTAGAGCAAACCATTCCCAAAAAGAAAGCTGAATTTGAGGCTGCACTTAATGATAAAAATGATGAGATTTATAAGCTTAAGTGCCAAATAAAAGATGATAAGGCTAGGGAAGATGTACTTCTAGAGAAGTACAGAGACCTCAAGGAAACTCTTGCAACCACCCAAGTAGAGTGTGATCGATGGGTGCAATCCTGCAAGGGTTTTGAAATGCTTCTTAGTAAGCAATCAGCTTCCAATGTGAAGTTTGGCATTGGTTATAATCACACTGCTCCTCTTACAGATTTCACTTCAAGAGTAGAAGTTGAATCTGATGGAGAGAGCAATAACCAATCCTTCTCATCATGTGACCTACTATCTGATACAGCATCATCAGAGGTAGAGGTCAGCATTAACTCCCAAAACCAATCAGCTGATGCTACAATAGCTGATGGTTCAAATGCTGACTGTCACATGATCAAAGAGTTGATCAATTCAGGTGTTGTCTCTAGAAGTACTGAAAGTACTAGAGAGCAAGTGATAACACCTGAAGTTCAAACCCCAACTACTGCATGTACTGAAGAGAAGAAAACTGCAAGTAGAAAGGGTTTGAAGCCTAATGAAGAGGATGTCAGGAAAGCAGGTACTACAAGGAAGAAAACTGCAAGTACTGACAGCAAACAGCTGAAGAACAAGTCTTCAGCAGTTTTATCTTCTTCAATAGATGATCAACATAAGATGAAGAAGAAGCCATGTGAGATATGTGGCTTGTTTAATCATCTTACTGATGATTGCTGGTACAAAAGGGGTTCCAAACTCAAACAAAAGGAGAAAATTAAAGAGCAAATGAATAAAATGAAAAATGAGTTTGAAACCAAGTTTGTACTAGCAACATCAAAACCTGAAACTCCTAAGCCCAAGAGCAAATCCAAAAAAAAGGTAGGGGTTACTCAAGCAATAGCTGAGGTTGCTCAAAAGAAGATGGTGCAACACAGGAATCCATTATCAGCAAGCCCCATTGTGTCTGAAGAGCTGAAAGCTTTATCACAAAGTCAGACACAACTTGTGATAATGGTTCAGCATCTAATGGGAAGAGTCAACCAACTAGATGCTCCTGTGTTGAAACCACAGAAAAGGAAATCCAAGCCAAAGGGTTCCTATTCTACACCATCTCCTTCACCTCAGGCTGTCACACATAACACACCTGTTAGTGTTGCACCTGTTGTTGAGAACAGACCCAAAACCAAAAAGGTTTGGGTCTCTAAAACTAACTAACTTGTTGTTATGATTGCAGGGTTCTTCAGCATGCCAAAGAAGCATCTGGTATGTAGACAGTGGAGGATCCATGCATATAACAGGAAGCAGTTCCCTTCTTAATGACTACTCTCAAGGAAGGAAGGGATTTGTCTCCTTTGGCAATGATGCAAAGGGTTACATCATTGGAAAAGGCTTTGTTTCCAATGGGGGAATAAGGTTTGATGATGTTAACCATGTGGAAAATCTCAAGTACAATCTCTTGAGTGTCAGTCAAATGTGTGACAAAGGCCATGTTGCCCTTTTCACAAGCCAGAACTGTCGGATTCTGTCATCCAAAGTTCTAAATTTGATTGACAAGGTGTTGGATGAATATACTCTCCTGAAGGCCAACAGGACAGGAAGAGTATATGCCTTAGATCTTTCCAAGAAAATTGATCTAAAAGGCCATCCTTGCCTATTCTCCAAAGCCTCTCCTCAAGAGTCTACTTTATGGCATAGAAGGCTGGGTCATGTTAATTTCAAGAACATGAATCAACTGATAAACCATGGTTTAGCAAGACGATTGCCTTTGAAGGAGTTCAAGTGTGAAGACAACTACACTGCTTGCTTAAAGGGAAAACAACACAGAGTTTCATTCCCTCCAATAGAAGAACCAAAGTCCACTGCCTGCTTGCAACTCCTGCACATGGATCTCTTTGGTCCTGTCAGGGTGATGAGCATGGCAAAGAAGAAATACAGCCTGGTAATTATGGATGATTACTCCAGGTTTGTATGGACTTTCTTCTTACACTCCAAGGATGAAGCTGCCAAGGCTATTATGAACTTTGTGTTATTTATGGAGAAGCAGTATTCCCTGCAGGTCAAGTGTGTGAGGAGTGACAATAGAACAGAGTTTAGAAACCACACACTTGATGACTTCTACCTGTCTAAGGGGATTAAAAGGCAGTTCAGTATTCCCAGAACTCCTGAACAGAATGGAGTGGTTGAGAGAAAGAACATGACTCTCATTGAAGCTGCAAGGTCAATGCTAGCTGATTCAGGATTGCCACTGACCTTTTGGGCTGAAGCTGTCAACACAGCTTGCTATGTGCAGAATAGAGCATTAGTGAATCAGAGGTTGATGAAGACTCCTTATGAAGTACTTCATCATTTGGCCCCTCTAATTTCCTTCTTTAGAGCCTTTGGGTGTCCATGTTTCATTCTCAACACTAGCAATCCACTCCAGAAGTTTGCTAGTAAGGTGGATGCAGGGTATTTTGTTGGTTATTCATCAACTTGCACGGCATACAGAGTTTTCAACTGTAGGACAAAGATGGTTGAAGAAACTCTGCATGTCAAGTTCAATGAATCTCCAAAGGACAAGATTCCACAAAACCCTGTGGAGTTGTTTGATCTGGACATACTGCAATATGTTTCTTATCAACCTCCAGCTGTTTTGCCTGTCAATAGTTCTCCACCTGGTGGTACTGATGATGATGTAGATAGTACTCACCTTTTCAGGCTTAGTGACCACCTGCCTGAGTCCACTAGACCTGATGCTCCTGTAGCTTCAGCAGCCCCATCCACAACAAATGCTGATGAGATTTCTGCATGCTCTACTTCATTTGAGCTGCCATCTCCTACATGGTTTCAAGAATCTTCATCACCATCTGTTGCTGCTGAAAGTCTTACAAACACTTGCACTGATATTATAGTCTATCAAGAGCTAAAGAATCAACCCACATCTCAAATCATTTGTGATATCAATGCTGGAGTTTCAACTAGGAATCAATTGTCCAACTTCTACTTCTATGCTCTCTTCATTAGTCAGCAAGAGCCAAAGAACTATCATGTTGCCTTAAGAGACAATGGATGGGTGGAAGCAATGTAGCTTGAGCTTCTTCAGTTCAGAAAACAGCAAGTGTGGGAGCTTGTTCCTTTACCCCAAGGTAGGTGTGTAATAGGCACCAAATGGGTATTTAGGAACAAAACAGATGAAAAGGGCCAAATAGTTAAGAACAAGGCCAGACTGGTTGTCCAGGGGGTTGCACAAGAGGAAGGCATCGATTATGCTGCCTTTCACAGTCTTAAGGTTTATCAAATGGATGTCAAAAGTGCCTTCTTATATGGTAAAATAAAAGAGGAAGTATATGTGTGTCAACCACCAGGCTTTGAGGACAATAAACATCCTGATTGGGTGTATAAGCTTGATAAGGCTCTTTATGGGCTAAAACAAGCTCCTAGAGCCTGGTATGAGACACTATCAACTTTTCTTCTAGAGAATAAGTTCACTAGAGGCACCATTGATAAAACCTTATTCATAAAGACTGTAGGACAGCATAAGCTCCTTGTTCAAATATATGTTGATGACATCATCTTTGCATTCTCTGATCCACAATTGTATGATGAATTCACAAAGCTCATGAAGCAAAAGTTTGAAATGAGTGCTATGGGAGAATTACAGTTCTTTCTAGGGTTGCAAATCAAACAAAGGGCTGATGGGATCTTTATTCATCAGTCCAAATACACAAAAGAGTTGTTAAATAAGTTTGATTTACAAACCTGTAAGCCCTGTTCTACTCCCATGAGCAGCATCACATAACTAGATGTAGATCAGAAAGGTAAAGCGGTTGATGAAACCCTTTACAGATATATGATTGGGTCCTTGATGTACCTTACAGCTTCTAAACCAGACATCATGTTTGCAACATGTGCCTGTGCCCGATTTCAGGCTGCACCTAAAGAATCCCATTTGATTGCAGTCAAAAGAATTTTTAGAAATCTGCAAGGTACCCAATCACTAGGTCTTTGGTATTCAACTGGGCATTCTTGCAAATTAGTTGCTTTCTCTGATAGTGACTATGCAGGATGCAAAGTCACCAGAAAATCCACTTCTGGCGGTTGCCAATTTCTAGGCAATTGTTTAGTTTCTTGGCAGAGTAAGAAACAAACATTAATTGCTACATCCACTACTGAAGCTGAGTACATTGCTGCTGCAAGTTGTACATCTCAGGTACTTTGGCTTCAGAACCAACTCTTGGATTATGGCATTACAGAGACTAAGACTCCATTACTAGTGGACAGTGCTTCAGCTCTTTGTATTGTTAAAAATCCAGTCCAGCACTCTAGGACCAAACACATAGAGATCAGACATCATTTTATAAGAGATTGCTATGAAAAAGGTCTGATTGATCCAAAGTTTGTGCCTAGTGCTGATGAGCTTGCAGACATCTTTACTAAGCCTTTAGATAGTGTCACATTCTAAAATTTGGTACTAAGGCTTGGTATGCTACAGCTAAAATAATTTGACCAATACTGATGCTCTCAGTTCACAAGTACTGATGAGTATTGGTATGCAAAGGTCAAATATAAATACTGATGAATCATTTAGTCTTCAGCATTTTCACAACTATTGAAGACTAAAACAATTCAAAGTACTGAAGTTCATTATTTGTTGAAAACAGCTGATGTAGTTACAACTACTGATGTGGTAATAACTACTGATGTATAATTTTCACACAAATAAGTACTGAAGAACAAATTTTGGTCATAACTACTGACGTGTAATCTTACACAAAAGTACTGAAGACAAATTTGTTCACCAGCTCTGAAGAATAATTTATCAGCACTTATGAACATCTGATCACAAGAGCTGAGGAATAAAATATTCACAAGAGCTAAAGGGCCAATGAAACATCTGAAAGTCAGCCAAAGAGCTGATGAGTAAATATGGAGGTCAGAATGAAACAACTGAATTGACGGAAACAGCTGATGAGTAACTTTACACTTTAGCTGATACAAACATCTGCTGTTTCATACCCAAACAACTGAAGGACAAAACCATGTCTTTAGTAGTTTCACAACTACTGATGACTAACACCAAGTCCTCAGTTGTTTACAACAACTGAAGCAAAACCATGTCTTCAGTAGTTCATAACTACTGATGTCAGTAGTTAACAACTACTGAAGGATAACACCAAGTCTTCAGTTGTTACAACATCTGAAGATGAAAACCATGTCTTCAGTAGTTTATAACTACTGATGACTAACAAAAATTCTTTAGCCGTTTACAACATCTGAAGGACAAAACCAAGGTCTCAGTAGTTTCAACTACTGAAGACTAATACCAAGTCCTCAGATGTTACAACCACTGAAGGTTAAAACCACGTCATCAGTAGTTTCAACTACTGATGACTAACATCAAAACCTTCAGTAGTTTTCTTTCAGCCTTCGCCATACCCTATAAATACCCAACCTTCAGAGCTTTTCATTCTCGCTTGACCTAACTTTCAAAAACCTCTGAACCTTCCCATACATCATTAATGGCGACCATGCAACTCAAGCCTCAACACAACTGTGTCGCGTACCTCACTAAATCGCCATTCTGGACAAAGTTCCATCATGCCATCGATCTTATGATCGATCCTCCTTTCCAAACGGCATTTCTCATAAATCCGACCATATATGCCGATTCGCTTGCCCAGTTCTGGACGAACATAACCGTTCAAACCGGAGAGAACGATGGCGAGGTCTCTCTCCGGTCGTCCGTGAACAACCACCCAGTGGTCATTACTCCAGCTACAATCCGACAAACCCTAAAGCTGGAGGATGCCACTTTCCCAACCTCTTACCCCAAAGGCACCCTTGATCTCTCTTTCACTGCCAATGACTATCAGGGTGACCTCGCTGCTTCTACCTTGTTGAAGAAACATTTCCCAGATCCTCAACGCCTTATATTTCATATGGTGAATGTTTATCTGGCCCCGAAAACATCTTCATAGGACCAGATGTCCACAAGGTGGCAACAGGTATTGTATTCTATCCTTGAGAAACAACCTTTAAACTTAACTGAAATAATTTTTCTTGAACTCAAGGACATGGCCATAAAACCATTTGCCAACCGTTGGATTTTATATCCACGGTTCCTTATGGCCATGATAGAGAACCAGCTTAATGCTGAGGGACTTGTTGGCACTGGGGTCCCTGCCATGGCTATTTTAGCTGAGGTATACTCCAGGCACAACATTGACCAGACACTCAAACAGGCTGCCAAGCTGCGAAAACCCACGCAGCTGGAACCCACAGCCTCCACCTCCAAGTCTAAAGTCCCCACCAAGCCCAAAGCCAAAAAGAAACCCTCAAAGTCTACTCAGGGAGATGAGACCCCTGAGGATGCCCCTGTAACACAAATGCAGGAAGTGACTGCTGGTCAGATTCTCCCAGCAGTCACCACGACTCCACCTACCATAACCGCACAGGTTTCCTCTCAACAGGAGCCTGATGCAACCATTTCAGGGGCTGCCACAAATCTGGAATCTTTCTCAATTGAGAAGATTGCCATTGAAGAGCACATTCCTCCCCATGTGCACTCTGCTTCTAGCCCATCACCCACTGAAACCGCACCGCAAAGCCCTACCCTAATAATCGCCAAAGTGTTGACCCATTTAAGCACTCCACTCTCTCCCCAGAAGCCAATTACCACTGTGGTATCTCCATCCAAAGAGAGGGTGGAACCAAGTGTTGATGGGAGCCCACAACACAGAGAATCACATGTCATATCTCCAAGTGTGGCCACGGAGATAAGGCAATCTGGTGAGGCTGCCACTTCCCCTGTATCAACATATGAGCAGGAAGAAGCTGGTACCATCAATAAGACCTCACCAGAGGCAACTGCCGATGATGGATCCAATCCGGAGGCTGGAAGTCCCCAGAACCAAGACAAAGGGGCACATGCAACTACTGAGACACACTCAGTGCATGTACATCCTGACACTGTTAGGAGGTCAGGTGATTCAGTGCAAACTGATGATGACCTGAGCTTCTTCTACGATGTAGTTGCTCAGAATACAATCCTAGAGGATGAGGTCAGCAGACTCAAAGAGCTGCTGGCCAAAATGTCTCAGGATGTAAGTCCATCTGCCACCATTAACCCACAGATGGCACCTTCACCTGAAGGTCTCAAAAACAATCAGCCACTCCCACAAACTCAGCCACCTGCCTCTGCTTCTGGCACTAGTTCTCAGGAACAGAACCCTCCTGAGCAATTAGTTGCTATCTTCCAACAATCCCTGCCTCTCATCACACCAATAATCACAGACATTATGATGAAAACCGTTGATGAGAGGCTTCCCTCAAAAATACAGCCCATGGTGGAGGCTGCTGTGGCCAAATCGCTTGCTGATAGTCAAACCCCAACCAATGCATCCAAAAAGGGGGAGACATCAGTGCAAGCCAAGAGGAAGAGGGTAGAGGAGGAGAAAGAAGTAGGGAGAGAGGAGGAAAACGAGAGGGAGAGGTTTAAGGAGACTGAGAGGGTGAAGGGGAAGGAGAAGGTGAGGGAGGAGAAAGCTGAACAGATAAAGTGGTTAAAATCCAAAAGGATTTTCACGTCACTTACAAAAAGAAGAAATGAGAGAAGGAGGGAGGGAAGGAGGTGAGGGATACTGATCTAGCAGTCCTAGTCAAGGAGGCTGATGCTGAGCATAGCCGATCAATGGACTCTGTCATTGATCAGCTGTTCAAGCAAGGCTTTGACAAGGACACTGCCACGCTAGATCAGGAAATTAGGAATATGGAGAGAAAGGAGATAGAATACCGATGGACCACTTATAGCCAAGAGGAAAGAAAGAGACTCGAGGCTATGAGTAGGTTTATTTTGAAGTATCTGGGGAGACCAGTCCTAGATGTGAAGGCTTGGACCAGGGACAGAATCTTGGCTATAGCCACCAAGATCTGTTCGGCTGGTGATTTTACCAAGGGACTGGTCGCAGAAGCCCCATCTGAAGCCGGTGCTGGGAACAGGACCTTGCTAGTCAAACAGACTAAACCTACCCTTATCTCTAGGTTGCTAGCAAAGCCTGCCCAAATTACCACACCAACAACCCAAACACAACCCACAAAACCAACCCATTCACCATCAAAACCTATTGCCGATGATCCACCCTTGCAGAAGAAGAGAAGGGTGTTGAGGCTGTAAGAGGAAGAAGAAGAGGAGGATGAGGAGGATAGACTGCCTCTTTCTGCAGTTATACCCTTACCCAAAGCCAAACCTAAACCCATCACTCCCACCTCACAGATGGAAGCTGTGAGGGTTAAGTTAGAAGAAGAAGAGCAACAAAGCTTCATGATGCTGAAATGCTAAAATCAATAAATCAAGCTTATGCTGCTTCTACTTCTATAATGAACATGAAGAAGGAAGCTCTGAGACTCTTCACTCTCAAACAAACTTTCCAATATGATAAAGAGAGAGTGAGGACTTGGCCTGATCCTAGGGTGGCTCACAGGATCATTAAGAAAGACATTCCTGTGAGATACAAGAGCCAAATGAAGAAGATCGTAGATGAAGTGATCACAGTGGCTCTTGTAATAACACCCTGGGAGATTGTAGATGAGTTCGAGAAAGCCTATAAGACTAAGCAATCACCCCAAACGATGTTGGAGAATAGGGTGGTTAGAAAAGGCTTAGTCTATAAGAGGCTTGAGAACTTTCGAAAGGATGAGCTCAACCTTCTACTAGAAGGCAGACATCCTGATGAATTCGCCTATAGGCAGATCACAACTGTTGAGCTCAAGAATGGCAAACAGGCCAAGTTTGTCTCAGAGCTGTACGGCCGTGAAGGATTAATCGAAGGTGAGGCTGATGACCTATCCAAAGAAGAACAAATGACATTCCTTGAGCCTACACCAGAGAATCCTACAGGCTCGTACGTGGGAAGTAGGTCTCATTGATGGGACAACAGCCCTGTGTCCAGTTCCCCAAGTCAGGGTTCCCATCCATACTAAGCCAATCAAATCTCAGAGACCTCTTCCCAGGCCAGTGCTTATCAGGGTCAACTTCTGATATGATCCAGAAGGAAATAGACCAACTTTTCTGCCAATAATAAGTGGGACAATAAATTGCTTAGAGGTTTTGGCTGCATTGGTTCAGGGGGAGTTTGTTGGACCAAAAGAACCAATGAGCCAAGATCAGGAAAACCTCTAAGTCCCACATGACATCACAACAACTGCTGAAGGCTTCATCAGCAGTTTGATAAAGACTGAAGATCAACAGCTGAAGAACTGAAGAACAACAGCTGAAGATCCAAAGTACTGAAGACCACAAGTACTGAAGTCTGAAGTACTGAAGAATACAAGTACTAAAGACTTCAAGTACTGAAGACTCAAGTGCTGAAGATCAACAGCTGAAGAACTGAAGAACTGAAGATCAACAACTGATGTACAAAGTCTGAAGACAAAGACTGAAGACATCAGCTGATGACAACTACTGAAGTCATCAGCTGATGAAACATCTGAAGATCAAAGTCTGAAGACCAAGTGCTGAAGCTTCAGAGTTTGTCACAACAGCTGAAGAAGTTGTCTTCAGTTGTTATGATGGTTTTTTCTTTCAGTAGTTTGCATTTTCCTTTTCAGTAGTTTGTACAACAACTGAAGAGTTTGTTCTTCAGCTGTTATAGTTCAGTAGTTTTAAATGACTGAAGAGTTTGTTCTTCAGTCGTTGTAACTTTTAGTAGTTTCTTATTTCTTTTCAGTACTTGTAATAGTTAGAACACTTAGCATTTTGTAAGAAGATGTCAGCTGTTGTGACATCTTCAGTAGTTTAAGTGTTCTATCAGTAGTTTGTTAAATAACGGTTAATGTCACTGTCAAGTGACATCAGCATTAGGGTATTCTTCCCTATATAAGGAAGATAACCTAATTGTAGCCGCTGCTAATTACAGCTGCAGTCGAAGCTTGTATTGAATGAAATATTTTCTTTTACAGAACTTACATCTTTCTTTATAACTTACTGTTTTATTGTTAAATCTATTGTGTTCTTGCTTGTTTGCTCTAATTCTTGTACTAAATCCGCGGCGAATACAACCTAATTGATCAAACAAGAAGCTAAGATCCTGTCAGTTGGTAACTCGCAAGTTAACCAATCGTCGAAGGGTGGGGGTGTCAACCCAGTAGTACTACCAATACCTAACCGTTGGTTCCCAAACCTGGGAATTAATGGTTGTAAGAATGATCCATAGAATAACACCATGTATGCATGCAAAATAGTATCACATTGATTCCAAGTATGAAAATAGAATATATGATGTACAGCATTGAAAACGGGTGAGCATACTTTTCCCCCATTGATTGAAAACATTGAAAACTTGTATAAGCATAAAAAGGGGCCACGAAACTCACCTTGAATTGATGTAATGCACAAGGACTTCACATAATAAAGCAGTGCACGATCAAACACGATCAATACCTATTATTGCTTATAACTAAGCCTTTAAAACATATTCAGTGCGAGTATATATGTTTGATTGAATTCGAGTCGGTTAGGTTTGACGCCCACGATTGGTTATATTTATTTGAGTGGAATTATAAATTTAGTGATTTATATATTTAAGTTTCATTAATTTAACTATATTTTATAAGAATTAACTTATAATTATATTCATAAATAATTTGTGAAATTATATGTTGTGTAATTTCTATGATTCTCGTGATTATTTCATAATTAATCACGATTTAATGTCTATTTTTATAAAAATTAATTATTTATATTATTTATAAATAATATTTTATAAAGATTTTTAAGGTTTTTAAATAAAATAAATTTACAGAAAATAATTTTGTGATTTAAAATAAAGGAAGTTTAAAAAATTTATTTTATATTTTTAAGGAATTTTTGTATAATTTTTGGAAGCTTAAAAGGCTTTAAAAAAATAAATGCAGGCAACCGGGTTCGAACCCGGGACCTCCAACACTCACACACACTCATTTACCAGTGAAACAAAGGGCCGTGGCCACGATGGAACTTCGTTTGATTTGCTTTTAAGCCAGTTATCCCAGTTTCCCCCAATTTCGAAGAACCCGAATTTGATTTCAGTTCAATTGAACACGAATTCGATATTATTAACAGTTAAAATCATGGGGCTTTTGATCCCCATGCATAAACAAGTAGAACGATGTGTTTAATTACCTGTTTATGTTTCGAATTGTGGATGAACACTTCGAAGAACAGCCGCGGCTATCTTGAATTCGAAAAGGGATTAAACACTGATGAAAATCAAATTGCTTGCACAGAAAGCTTTGAATGAGGCTTATAATCAAAAGCCCTATGTTAATTGCAGAATATAAGACTCGTAGGTTGATGGTTGATTGAGTTGCAGGTTCGAACAGAGGTGATGATTAAATCGGTTTGATTGTGTGTGTTTTGATGAAATGGGCAGTAGCATTCGATTTATAGTGAGTTAAAGTTCGATTCAACGGTGTTAATTTTATTAAAGTGGTGTGTGAGTGGGTTATTTAGCCATTGAACGTTCGGGTAATAAAGTGGAAAAGGTTTTAGCCGTTTAATCGAACGTTAAACGCGTTTTGTGTGTGCATTGAGTTTGAGTCTTGTCCACGAAGCGGTTGGGTGTATTTTGGACTATAAAAATCATGTTTTTAATTGGTTTTGGGGTTCGCCGGAGCTTGGCCGAACTTCGGCCGGAATGGCGCCAGAAAAACGAAAGGGAAATGGGCGGAGGGTTGGTTTCGAAAATTTGGAAATTACACAAATGGTCCTTGCGGTTTTGATATTATTATTTTATGTTTAAAACTTTCTTTTAGAGTTTCAGGATTTACAAAACACCCCCCTGAACTTTATTTATTATTGTTATTATTATTATTATGATTATGATTATTATTATTATTATTATTATTATTATTATTATTATTATTATTTTTATCATTCTTCTTATTATTATTATTATTATTATTATTGTTATTATTATTATTATTATTAACACAAACGTGTGTACGGGAATTTCAACTAAAACGAAAATAATATGTAAGTAAGGATAGTTAATACACACGGAACGAGTACACGATGATAATTCGGTGACAGGATCTCAGCCTCTAGTTTGATCAATTAGGTTGTATTCGCAGCAGATTTAGTATGATAATTAGCAATTAATGCAAGAACATAAAGAATATTGCATGTAAAGTAAATGTAGAGAGAAAGAATAATTCTGCCTAAAACGAATAATATTCTGTTTGTCTCACATGTTTCGGCGTGAAATATAATTAGGTCACTGCCCTTTTATTGGCAAAAGACCCATACTGTTATCAGATTCCACTGACATTAACAGTTATTTAACTAACTACTGATAGAACACTTAAACTACTGAAGATGTCACAACAGCTGACATCTTCTTATAAAATTCCTAAGTGTTCTACCTATTACAAGTACTGAAAAAGAAACTACTGAAAAGCTACAACGACTGAAGAACAAACTCTTCAGTCGTTTACAACTACTGAACTATAACTTCTGAAGAACAAACTCTTCAGCTGTTGTACAAACTACTGAAAGAAAAATATAAAACTACTGAAAAGAAAAACCATCACAACAACTGAAGAAGACTTCTTCAGCTGTTGTGACAAACTCTGAAGCTTCAGCACTTTGGTCTTCAGACTTTGATCTTCAGATGATTCATCAGCTGATGACTTCAGTAGTTGTCATCAGCTGATGTCTTCAGTTGTTGTCTTCAGACTTTGTGCATCAGCAGTTGATCTTCAGTTCTTCAGTTTTTCAGACTTTGATCTTCAGCACTTGTCTTCAGTACTTGAAGTCTTCAGTACTTGTGTTTATCAGTAATTCAGACTTCAGTACTTATCTTCAGCACTTTGGGATCTTCAGCTGTTGTACTTCAAATCTTTGATCTTCAGCTGTTGATTCTTCAGACTTTGTCAAACTGCTGATGATGGTCTTCAGCAGTTGTTGTGATGTCATGTGGGACTTAGAGATTTTCCTGATCTTGGCTCAGTGGTTCTTTTGGTCCAACAAACTTCCCCTGAACCAATGCAGCCAAAACCTCTAAGTTATTTATTGTCCCACTTATTGTTGGCAGAAATATTGGTCTATTTCCTTCTGGATCAGATCAGAAGTTGACCGTGATAAGCACTGGCCTGAGAGGTTGTCTCTAAGATTTGATTGGCTGAGTATGGATGGGAGCTCTATTTTGGGGAATTGGACTCCTAGTTGTTGTCCCATCCATAAGATCTACCTCCCACGTACGAGCCGGTAGGATTCTCGGGTGTAGGCTTGAAGAAATATCATCTGCTCTTCTTTTGTTAAGTCTTCAGCCGCACCTTCGAATAACCCCTCCCGGCCGTACATCTCTAAGACATACTTGGCCTGTTTTCCATTTTTGAGCTCAACTGTTATGACTTGCCTGTATGCAAATTCATCTGGGTGTCTTCCTTCTAATAACAGGTTAAGCTCATCCCTATGGAAGTTCTCAAGCCTCTTATAGACCAACCTTTTCCTAACCACCCTATTATCTAACATTGTTTGGGGTAATTGGTTGGCTCTATAGGCTTTCTCGAACTCCTCTACTATTTCCCAGGGTGTTATTACAAGAGCCACATAGATTACTTCATCTACAACTCTCTTAAGTTGGCTCTTGTATCTCACAGGCATATCTTTCTGAACTATCCTGTGAGCCACCCTAGGATCAAGCCAAGTCCTCACTCTTTCCTTATCATATTGAAAGGTTTGCTTAAGAGTGAAAAGTCTCAGAGCCTCCTTCTTCATATTCATGATAGAAGTAGAAGAAGCATATGATTTGTCAATGCTTTTCAGCATTTCCTCATCGTATAATCTTTGCTGCTCCGCTTCTTCTAATTTTATCCTCACAGTGTCCATCTGTGAGGTGGGAGTGATGGTTTGAGGTTTGGCTATTGGTAGAGGGATGACTGCTGAAAGGGGCAGTCTATCCTCCTCATCCTCCTCATCTTCTTCTTCTTGCAGCCTCAACACCCTTTTCTTCTTCTTCAAGGGTGGATCATTGGCTGCGGGTTTGATGGTAAAGGGGTTGGTTTTGTGGGTTGTGTTTGGGTGGTTGGTGTGGGAATGTTGGCAGGCACTGCTAGCAATCTAGAGATAAGAGATGGTTTGGTCTGTTTTGCTAGCAGTGTCCTGTTCCCAGCACCGGCTTCGGAGAGGGCCTCAGTGACCAGTCCTTTGGTGAAATCACCAGATGAACAGATCTTTGTGGCTATATCCAAGATTCTGTCCCTGGTCCATGCCTTGACATCAAGGACTGGCCTGCCCAGAGACTTCGAAGTGAACCTACTCATAGCCTCAAGTCTCTTTCTTTCCTCTTGGCTATAAGTAGTCCATCGGTACTCAATCTCTTTTCTCTCCATATTTCTGATCTCCTGATCTAGCATGGCAGTGTCCTTGTCAAAGCCTTGCCTGAACAGCTGATCAATGACAGAGTCCATTGATCGGCTATGCTCAGCATCAGCCTCCTTGACAAGGGCTGCTAGATCAGAGTCAGTCTTCTCTCCCACCTCTCTCTTTTTCTTCTGATAAGTGACACTGAAATCCTTTTGGATTCCAGCCACTTCAATATGCTCACTCTCCTCCCTCACCTTCTTCCCCTTCACCCTAACACTCTCCTCAGCCTTCTCCCTCTCAACTACCTCATCTCTCTCTACTTCTAACTCCTCCTCTCCTCTCTTCCTCTTAGCTTGCACTGATGTCTCCCCCTTTTTGGGTGCATTGGTTGGGGTTTGACTATCAGCAAGCGCTTTAGCAACAGCAACTTCCACCATGGGTTGTATATAAGTGGGAAGCATCTCATCAATGGTTTTCATCACAATTTCTGTGATTATAGGTGTGATGAGAGGCAGGGATTTCTGGAGGATAGCATCTAGCTGCTCAGGAGGATTCTGTTCCTGAGAGCTAGTGCCAGAAGCAGGGGCTGGTGGCCGAGTTTGTGGGAGTGGCTCAGTGTATGTGAGACCTTCGGGTGAAGGTACCATCTGTGGGTCAGTGGTGGCAGATGGACTTCTATCTTGAGACATTTTGGCAAGCAGCTCTTTGAGTCTGCTTACCTCATCCTCTAAGATAGTGTTGTGAGCAACTACATCAAAGAAGAAGCTCAGGTCATCATCAGTGTGAACTGAATCACCTGACCTCCTGACAATGTCAGGATGTACATGCACTGAGTGTGGCTCAGTAGTTGCATGTGCCCCTTGTTCTTGGTACTGTGGACTTCCAGCCTCCGGATTGGATCCATCATCGGCAGTTGCCTCTGGTGAGGTCTTATTGCTTGTACCAGCTTCTTCCTGCTCATGTGCTGATGCAGGGGAAGTGGCAGCCTCACCAGAATATCCTATCTCCCTAGCCACACTGGGAGATTGGACATGTGATTCCCTATGTTATGGGTTCCCACCAGCACTTGTGTTCACCCTCTCTCGGTTGGGGTCTCCCCAGTTGGATTGGTTTCTGGGGAGAGGGTGGAGTGCTCAGGTGAGTCAACACTTTAGCTATTATTAGTGTAGGGCTTTGTGAGGCGGTTTCAGTGGGAGATGGGCTTGAAGCAGTGTGCACATGGGGAGGAGTGTGCATTTCAATGTGTGACATCCGTCATCAAAGGTCCGTCATTTAACGTGTTTTACTTAGCCTTTATTTACAGACATTCCTTATTTTGACGAACCAATTACGTGAATACCATATTTGCTTTACTTAATTGCCCTTATATGTGTAGCATCTTAAGACATTCTCCAAGATTTGCCCCGTTAACACTAAACACGTCATTTTTATAATAAAATAATTTTCACGAATAAAATCATTTTTAACTTACAAATAACATAAATAAACATTTTATCATCAATAAAACAAGACTAAATTATAACGTTTTCAACCGAAACAAAATTTAGGAACTCGGGGCAAAGTGCGGGGACTAAACTTGAAACTTTGAGAAACTAGACTGGGTATAAATACCCACCTTCCAGCCATTTTTCATTCTTTTCACCCTCTCACCACTTCATCTTTCTCTCTACACTCTCTCTCTCTAGAAACCAACACTAAAACCGACCCGTTTCTAGCATTTCGTCTTCAAATCTCGAGCACCATCGTGAATACTAGTTCCTAGCAGGAAGATAACCTCACTACCTCGTTTTTAACTCGATTTTACAGCTGCAATTCGAGGGTTTTCGGGTGCTCGGGTTCATCCGAGCACATGAGGTCGTGTGGACTTGCATGTCTTGTTTCTGGGTGTGCTTCTGTCTAGATAGGTTAGAATATGAGTTCTGGAGGTTCTGGTTGGGTAACACTCGTGATCGGGCAGCCTAAGGCCGACCTGAATCTCACTGCCGTCGCGACTCCCGATGGCGCGAATGGGGTTGTCGCGCGCGAAAGGGGCGTGCGACTGCATGTGTGTGCGACTTGGGACATGAGCGAATAGTTAAGTCGCGCGGTTGTGTCGCGCGACTGTCGGTGGGTGCGAAATAGAGGTTGTCACGCGATTAGTAATGTCACGCGATTGGAGATGTCACGCGACAGGGGTTGTCGCGTGACTGGGCTATGCGAATGTGGAATGTGTGCGAGTGTGTGAAATCGCACGGTCAGATGCCTGTCGCGCGAAAGGGGGTCCTCTCGCGCGAATGAAGCTGATTCGCGCGGAGGGACTTCAAGTCGCGTGGTTGGCTGTTGGGTCGTGCGACTGGTTTTGCGTGGTATGACTGAAGGCTTAGTCACACGAATGGAGGATCAATTGTACGAAAGTAGCTAATTCGTACAACTGAAAGTCCACTCGTGTGAATGGAGTGTCAGTCGTGCGTCCGGTCCTACTGTATGACTTAAGGTGTGTGAGTGTGTGGATCCCCTCTTCGGAGATCTCACGACGATAATAAAATATAATTAAGTGTCATAGCTTGATCACAAAGATTAAAATCAACGCCATTAACAGGCACGTACTATTTAAAACAATCTAGTCTAAGGTATGTGTGACTGCTTGTGTGTACTACTCACGACCGAACCGAAATGACCCGACTCAATCAAACAATATTATTAACAATAGTCCACAAGATTAATTCTTAACATAACTGTCAATAGGTGATTGACTGTTCATACATACATACAAGTTTGGGAAGTTTCATCAGACATATTTACCACTTAACAAGTGAGTTTCGTGGCCCCTTTTTACGCTTATACATTGTTTCAACCTTTTACAAACATGGGGGAAGAGTATGCTCACACATTTTCAATGCTGTACACTATACATACAATTTTTATACTTGGAATCAACGTGATACTGTCTTGTGAGTACTTATCTGTTACATACATGATGTTACTGTGTGGACTGTCTTACAACCATTAATTCCGGTGTTGGAACCAACAGATAGGTATTAGTAGTACTACTGGGTTGACACCCCCACCCTTGACAGATGGTTACTTGTGAGTACCATCACACTGCCAGGAACGGGCCTGGGGTGAATATATTCTGACAAGTTCTTTGTGTACGTCATTAGGTTTGGTTGTATAAAACTCATGATATGTGATTTTGCTTACTTATAACTGTATGCACGGTATTCCACTACAAACAATATACAGCATCAATTACAAGTTTACAATTTAAACCTGCGAAGCTCACCAACAATTATGTTGACATTTTTGAGCATATTTTTCAGGTAACAATGAGAACTGAAGATCTAGGAGTGCTGCCTTGTAGAGGAGACCCTAGGATGCAATTGTGTTTATACTTTTGTAAAGCTTGAACATGAATATGATCTTTTGTACACTTGTTCCCATGTTGTAGGAATATTACATTACGAGCTGTAATCAATGTTTTTGTGATCATTTGTGTTGTGCTTATGACTATGCTGTCGTGAACATTGATTATACACGACACAAGTCTCCATTTGTGTTCGGGTGTCGTCATGACACGCTTGTCATCATACTTTATTGCTACTCTATCATATACCATGTGTTATGACGATCCCGTCTAGCTCGCATTCCCCGTGTTTCCGCTTTAGCGGGGGTGTGACAGACTGGTATCAGAGCCATTGGTTATAGAGAATTAGGCAATTACACTTGACCTAGACTATAACCTAGGAACCTTCATGTAGATTTGCATGCTTAAGCTTGTGTGCATTTATATATCTCGTGTATGTGTTCCTCCTTACATGATTGATTATCTTCTGTTATGTGATCCTTCACCTTGTGCTTGAGCCTTGTGCTCGTCACTGATGAGGTGCTTCCTATTGGATCTTCCGTTCCCTCTGTGCGCCGAGTTATCATAACCAAATTCGGGAATCGAAACCCGAACAGATCGTCACAGATCTTACATTGCGCCTGACCTCGTATACTGAGAGACCGACCCGAGGAGGCTATGTCTGAGTCCTTTTAAGGACGCGAGATAGACAACCTCCGCAAGACTATACGTGATTACATGTTTGGTTCTCAGTCGATTTGATGGATTATTATGGATATGATGTGAAGGAAGGTCGGATGTCATGTAACCGGATTAGGCATCATTCTCGGTACATCGTGGGTGTGGTGGGAACGCTGCGGGGAACCCTATATATAAGCATCACCGGTATACCGAGAATATGCTTGAAATGGACTACATGGTGGTCTTGACTGACCGGAGCATCGGACGTTGGAACTTGATAAGTGGATTACTTGTGTATCATAAGGTGACTAAAGCTTATATGTTACCTCTTTTATGGATAGAACATGCCGCCTCGAAGATCTAACCGCAGAAGTAGTAGCGGAAGTGAAGCCCCGAGGGGCAGAGGCAGAGGCAGAGGCAGATCTTCAGGAGCAAATGAGGGTCCTATTGGCAATACTCAAGGGACTGGAAGTCCTGATATGGCAACCCTGATTGCTCAACAACTGACTGCCTTGATTCCCACTATTGTAGCTCAAGTAAGCGATGCCTTGCAACAGCAAAACCACTCCCACGGGGATGGTGGTAACGAGAATGAGGGTAATGGGAACCCGACTGGGAATGAAAGCAACCAGGAGACCGGAAATGGTGGTACAGCCGGTAACGAAACTGGGGTTGCTAATACCAAACGGGGTTGTTCTTACAAGGAGTTTGTGGCCTGTAAGCCCCGAGATTTTGATGGCAAAGGTGGGGCGATAGCCCTGATCAGATGGCTCGAGAAAATGGAGGCTGTGATTGACATCAGCGAATGCCTCGACAGCCAACGCATCAAATATGTTACGTGCTCACTGCAGGGCCGAGCACTAACCTGGTGGAACACCCAGGTTCAAGCGAGAGGAAGGGAATCTGCGATGCAGATGACCTGGGATGAGTTTAAGGCTTTGATTACCGAGGAGTACTGCCCTCACAATGAGATGCAAAAGCTTGAGCATGAGTTCTGGAATCATGCCATGGTGGGGGCGGGGCATGCAGCCTACACTGACCGATTCCACGAGTTGGCTAGACTAGTCCCACCTGGTCACTCCGGAATCTAAGAGGATTGAGAGGTACATTTGGGGACTCGCGCCTCAAATACGGGCAATGGTAACTGCAGCTGCTCCTCCTACGATTCAGAGCGCAATTCTGAAGGCTGGCGCTCTGACCGATGAGATGGTACAAACAGGGGTATTGGGCAAGGGAGCAGAGAAGCGAAAGGATGCTGGGGAAACAAGCCGGTCGAGTGCCGGTAAATCTGATAAAAGGGCCAAGGTCACCAGAAACTTTGCGGCCGTGACTCAAGGGAAGAGGGAATATGTTGGGCCATATCCCAAGTGTGACAGATGCAGCTATCATCATCCCCCAGAGACGCAGTGCCGGGTGTGCGCAAACTGTAGGCGCCCGGGGCACCTAGCAAGAGATTGTAGAGTGGCACCGAATCTGGTTGCACCCGTCAACGCGGTTAACCCCGCCGGGAATGCCAGAGTCTGTTACGAATGTGGAAATCCGGGTCACTTCAGAAACATGTGCCCCCGACTGAACAGGGCACCGGGTCAACAGGGGGATAATCAACAGCAAGTGATGGCCATAGCAGGCGCTCAAGGTCATGGAAACCAAGGAAATGCTGCACGGGGACGCGCCTTCGTCATTGGAGCTAATGATGCCCGTCAGGACCCGAACGTTGTTACGGGTACGTATCTGCTCAATCACCATTTTGCATCCATACTATTTGATACTGGAGCAGACAATAGCTTTATATCTTCTGAGTTCGTGCACATGCTTGATTTAAGTGCTAGTAGGCTAGAAACTAGTTACTCTGTAGAAATGGCCAATGGTAGGGTTGAACAAGCAGACGAGATTATTAAGAATTGCACCCTAATGTTAGAAGACCAGGCCTTTAGCATAGACTTGATACCATTCGAGTTAGGCAGCTTCGATGTGATAGTGGGTATGGATTGGTTGTCAAATCATGGAGCCGAGATTGTTTGTCGGGAGAAAGTAGTACGAATCCCCATGCCAAACGGGGAGGTACTCAAGATTCAAGGAGAACGACCGGAAGAACACTAAAGCTCATTTCTTGCATGAAAGCCCGCCGAAGTTTACAGAAGCAGTGTTACACTTTTCTGGCTCACATCGTAGAAAAGAAAGAAGAAGAGGCAAAATTGGCAGACATTCCCATTGTACGGGACTATCCGGAGGTGTTCCCTGATGATCTGTCTGGATTGCCTCCTCCACGACAGGTGGAATTCCATATAGAGCTGGTTCCTGGAGCTACACCGGTAGCAAAGACACCTTATCGGTTAGCACCCTCAGAGATGCAAGAGTTATCCAGCCAACTACAGGAACTACTGGAGAAGGGTTTCATCCGACCGAGTCAGTCACCGTGGGGAGCACCGGTATTATTTGTCAAGAAGAAGGATGGGTCGTTTCGTATGTGCATCGACTACAGGGAATTGAACAAATTGACCGTGAAGAATCGGTATCCTCTCCCCAGAATCGACGACCTGTTCGATCAGTTGCAAGGAGCCTCGTATTTCTCTAAGATCGACCTTCGATCTGGTTATCATCAATTAAGAGTATTCGAGGACGATATTCCAAAAACAGCGTTTAGAACTCGTTACGGACACTATGAGTTCTTGGTCATGCCATTCGGATTGACCAACGCTCCAGCTGTCTTTATGGATCTGATGAATCGGGTGTGTAAGCCTTATCTTGATAAGTTTGTGATCGTGTGTTCATAGATGATATACTTATCTACTCCCGTTCAAAGGAGGATCACGAAAAACACCTCCAAGCAATTCTAGAACTGTTGAAGGAAGAGAAACTTTTCGCCAAGTTCTCGAAGTGTGAATTCTGGCTTCGAGAAGTGAAGTTCTTGGGTCATGTAGTCAACAAAATGGAATTCATGTGGACCCTGGTAAGATTGAAGCTGTGAAGAAGTGGGATACTCCCCAAACACCCTCAGAAATACGGCAATTCTTGGGATTGGCCGGATACTATCGTCGCTTCATTGCCAATTTCTCCAAGATTGCCCAACCGTTAACTTTGCTGACTCAGAAAGACAAGAAGTTCGATTGGGGGAAAGCACAAGAACAGGCGTTCCAAACATTAAAAGAGAAGTTATGCAACGCACCGATATTGTCCCTTCCAGAAGGAACCGATGACTTTGTGGTGTACTGTGATGCTTCACATCAAGGTTTGGGCTGTGTGCTAATGCAGAAAGATAAAGTGATTGCCTACGCTTCGCGACAACTCAAGGTGCATGAAAAGAACTACACAACTCACGATTTGGAGTTGGGTGCCGTAGTGTTTGCACTCAAGATATGGAGGCATTATCTATATGGAACCAAATGCATCATCTACACAGACCATAAGAGCCTTCAACACATCATGAACCAGAAAGAACTTAACATGCGGCAGCGACGCTGGGTAGAACTGCTTAGCGACTACGATTGTGAAATCCGGTATCATCCGGGGAAAGCTAACGTGGTGGCTGATGCATTAAGCCGCAAAGAACGTGTGAAACCATTACGTGCACGAGCGCTAGGTTTGACTATTCAAACTAATTCAAAGGCTCAGATTCAATTAGCACAAAACGAGGCGTTGAAAGAAGAGAACCTTGCGGGGGAAGAGTTCCGAGGGTTGGATAAACAAATGACTCGCAAGGATGACGGCGTTCATTACTTCATAGATCGTATATGGGTCCCCAAATGGGGAGGTGTACGTACACTAGTCTTGGATGAAGCACACAAGACCCGATACTCTATTCATCCTGGTGCAGACAAGATGTACCACGATCTGAAGGAACTATACTGGTGGCCAGGTATGAAGAAAGATGTTGCTGTATACGTGAGCAAATGCTTGACTTGTTCAAAGGTCAAGGCGGAACACCAGAAACCATCAGGACTACTGCAACAACCTGAAATTCCCGAGTGGAAATGGGAGAACATCACAATGGATTTCATTACCAAACTCCCGAAAACACCAAGCGGGCACGACTCGATATGGGTCGTGGTGGATCGAATGACGAAATCTGCTCACTTCTTGCCTATCCGAGAAGACTACAAGATGGATAAGCTGGCAAGGTTGTACATCAAAGAGGTCGTGACACGGCACGGGGTGCCGGTGTCAATCATATCCGACCGAGACAGTCGATTTACTTCACGCTTTTGGCAGACGTTACAGAAAGCGATGGGCACTCGGTTAGACATGAGTACAGCCTATCACCCCCAGACCGACGGCCAAAGCGAACGAATGATACAGACGCTGGAGGATATGCTGAGGGCATGTGCCATTGATTTTGGTGGCAGTTGGGATACTCATCTACCGTTGATTGAGTTCTCCTACAACAACAGCTATCACACAAGCATTGGATGCGCACCATTCGAAGCGTTGTATGGACGGAAATGTAGATCACCAGTTTGTTGGGCTGAAGTTGGTGAAAGCCAGCTTACGGGCCCAGAGATCATCCAAGAAACCACTGATAAATCTTCCAAATCAAAGACCGACTTAAAGCAGCTAGAGATCGCCAAAAGAGCTATGCCGACAACCGTCGGAAGCCTCTAGAATTCAATGTTGGGGATCATGTCTTACTCAAGGTCTCTCCTTGGAAAGGGATCGTACGATTTGGTAAGAAAGGGAAGTTAGCCCCTCGATACGTAGGACCATTCGAGATTACAGAAAGAATCGGTCCGGTGGCTTACCGATTGAAGTTGCCACAAGAACTCAGCGGTGTGCATGATACTTTTCACGTGTCGAACCTCAAAAACTGTTTGGCAGACGAGTCCTTACATATACCAATTGAGGAAATCAAGATCGATGAAAAGCTTCATTTTATTGAGGAACCTATTGAGGTCATGGACCGAAAGGTCAAAAGATTAAGGCGCAGCAAGATACCTATCTTCCGTATAAGATGGAATTCTAAACGAGGGCCAGAGTTTACATGGGAACGTGAAGATCAGATGAGACTCAGATATCCACATTTATTCGCGGATGACGTTTTAGGGCCTAGCACCAGTTGAATTTCGGGACGAAATTCCCTCAACTGGGGGATACTGTGACATCCGTCACCAAAGGTCCGTCATTTAACGTGTTTTACTTAGCCTTTATTTACAGACATTCCTTATTTTGACGAACCAATTACGTGAATACCATATTTGCTTTACTTAATTGCCCTTATATGTGTAGCATCTTAAGACATTCTCCAAGATTTGCCCCGTTAACACTAAACACGTCATTTTTATAATAAAATAATTTTCACGAATAAAATCATTTTTAACTTACAAATAACATAAATAAACATTTTATCATCAATAAAACAAGACTAAATTATAACGTTTTCAACCGAAACAAAATTTAGGAACTCGGGGCAAAGTGCGGGGACTAAACTTGAAACTTTGAGAAACTAGACTGGGTATAAATACCCACCTTCCAGCCATTTTTCATTCTTTTCACCCTCTCACCACTTCATCTTTCTCTCTACACTCTCTCTCTCTAGAAACCAACACTAAAACCGACCTGTTTCTAGCATTTCGTCTTCAAATCTCGAGCACCATCGTGAATACTAGTTCCTAGCAGGTAGATAACCTCACTACCTCGTTTTTAACTCGATTTTACAGCTGCATTCGAGGGTTTTCGGGTGCTCGGGTTCATCCGAGCACATGAGGTCGTGTGGACTTGCATGTCTTGTTTCTGGGTGTGCTTCTGTCTAGATAGGTTAGAATATGAGTTCTGGAGGTTCTGGTTGGGTAACACTCGTGATCGGGCAGCCGAAGGCCGACCTGAATCTCACTGCCGTCGCGACTCCCGATGGCGCGAATGGGGTTGTCGCGCGCGAAAGGGGCGTGCGACTGCATGTGTGTGCGACTTGGGACATGAGCGAATAGTTAAGTCGCGCGGTTGTGTCGCGCGACTTTCGGTGGGTGCGAAATAGAGGTTGTCACGCGATTAGTAATGTCACGCGATTGGAGATGTCACGCGACAGGGGTTGTCGCGTGACTGGGCTATGCGAATATGGAATGTGTGCGAGTGTGTGAAATCGCACGGTCAGATGCCTGTCGCGCGAAAGAGGGTCCTCTCGCGCGAATGAAGCTGATTCGCGCGGAGGGACTTCAAGTCGCGTGGTTGGCTGTTGGGTCGTGCGACTGGTATTGCGTGGTATGACTGAAGGCATAGTCACACGATGGAGGATCAATTGTACGAAAGTAGCTAATTCGTACAACTGAAAGTCCACTCGTGTGAATGGAGTGTCAGTCGTGCGTCCGGTCCTACTGTATGACTTAAAGGTGTGTGAGTGTGTGGATCCCCTCTTCGGAGATCTCACGACGATAATAAAATATAATTAAGTGTCATAGCTTGATCACAAAGATTAAAATCAACGCCATTAACAGGCACGTACTATTTAAAACAATCTAGTCTAAGGTATGTGTGACTGCTTGTGTGTACTACTCACGACCGAACCGAAATGACCCGACTCAATCAAACAATATTATTAACAATAGTCCACAAGATTAATTCTTAACATAACTGTCAATAGGTGATTGACTGTTCATACATACAAGTTTGGGAAGTTTCATCAGACATATTTACCACTTAACAAGTGAGTTTCGTGGCCCCTTTTTACGCTTATACATTGTTTCAACCTTTTATAAACATGAGGGGAAGAGTATGCTCACACATTTTCAATGCTGTACACTATACATACAATTTTTATACTTGGAATCAACGTGATACTGTCTTGTGAGTACTTATCTGATACATACATGATGTTACTGTGTGGACTGTCTTACAACCATTAATTCCGGTGTTGGAACCAACAGATAGGTATTAGTAGTACTACTGGGTTGACACCCCCACCCTTGACAGATGGTTACTTGTGAGTACCATCACACTGCCAGGAACGGGCCTGGGGTGAATATATTCTGACAAGTTCTTTGTGTACGTCATTAGGTTTGGTTGTATAAAACTCATGGTATGTGATTTTGCTTACTTATAACTGTATGCACGGTATTCCACTACAAACAATATACAGCATCAATTACAAGTTTACAATTTAAACCTGCGAAGCTCACCAACAATTATGTTGACATTTTTGAGCATATTTTTCAGGTAACAACGAGAACTGAAGATCTAGGAGTGCTGCCTTGTAGAGGAGACCCTAGGATGCAATTGTGTTTATACTTTTGTAAAGCTTGAACATGAATATGATCTTTTGTACACTTGTTCCCATGTTGTGGGAATATTACATTACGAGCTGTAATCAATGTTTTTGTGATCATTTGTGTTGTGCTTATGACTATGCTGTCGTGAACATTGATTATACACGACACAAGTCTCCATTTGTGTTCGGGTGTCGTCATGACACGCTTGTCATCATACTTTATTGCTACTCTATCATATACCATGTGTTATGACGATCCCGTCTAGATCGCATTCCCCGTGTTTCCGATTTAGCGGGGGTGTGACACAATGGCAGTCTCCTCAAGTGAGAAAGACCCCAGATGTGTGGGTGCCCCTGAAGTGGTTGCATCAGGCTCCTGTTGAGAGGAAGCCTGTGCGGTTGTGGTGGGTGGAGTCGTGGTAGCTGCTGGGAGAATCGAACCAGCAGCCACATCCTGCCTTTGTGTTGCAGGGGCATCCTCAGGGGACTCATTTCCCTGAGTAGCCTTTTGGGCTTCTTTTTGGCTTTTGGCTTAGTGGGGACTTTGGATTTGGAGGTGGAGGTTGTGGGTTCCTGCTGCGTGGGTTTTCGCAGTCGGCCAGCCTGTTTTAGTGTGTGGTCGGTGTTGTGCCTGGAGTATACCTCGGCTAAAACAGCCATGGCAGGGACCCCAGTGCCAACAAGTCCCTCAGCTTGAAGCTGGCCTCCTATCATGGCCATAATGAACCTAGGATATAAAATCCATCGGTTTAAAACAGGTTTAGCAGCCACGTCTTTGAGTTCCAAAAATATAATTTCAGTTAAGTTTAGTGGTTGTTTCTCAAAGATAGAGTATAATACCTGTTGCCACCTTGTTAACATCTGGTCCCATGAAGATGTTTTGGGGGCCAGACAAACATTCACCATGTGGAAGATGAGACGTTGGGGATCTGGGAAGTGTTTCTTCAACAAGGTGGTGGCAGAGAGGTCGCCCTGATAGTCGTTGGCTGTGAAGCATAGATCGAGGGCGCCTTTGGGGTAAGAGGTTGGGAAGGTGGCATCCTCCAGCTTTAGGGTTTCTCGAATGGTAGCTGGAGTGATAACCACTGGGTGGTTGTTTACGGAGGACCGGAGAGAGATCTCGCCATCATTCTCTCCGGTTTGGACGGTGATGTTCCTCCAGAACTCCGATAGGGAGTCGGTGTAGATGGTGGGGTTCAGAAGAAAAGCCGTTTGGTAAGGTGAGTCGTTCATGAGATCGACGGCATTGTGAAATTTGGCCCAGAATGGCGATTTTGTGAGATGAGCGACACAGTTGTGTCGAGGTTTGAGTTGCATGGTCGCCATTAATGGTGTATGGGAATTTCAAAGGTTTTTGAAAAGTTAGGTCAAGTGAGAATAAAAAGCTCTGAAGGTTAGGTACTTATAGGGTATGGCAAAGGCTGAAAGAAAACTACTGAAGGTTTTGGTGTTAGTCATCAGTTGTTGAAACTACTGATGACGTGGTTTTAACCTTCAGTGGTTGTAACATCTGAGGACTTGGTGTTAGTCTTCAGTAGATGAAACTACTGAAACCTTGGTTTTGTCCTTCAGATGTTGTAAACGGCTGAAGATTTGTTGTCAGTCTTCAGTAGTTATAAACTACTGAGGACCTAGTTTTCATCTTCAAACGTTGTAACAACTGAAGACTTGGTGTTAGCCTTCAGTAGTTGTGAACTACTGACATCAATAGTTGTGAACTACTGAAGACATGGTATTGCTTCAGTTGTTGTAAACAACTGAGAACTTGGTGTTAGTCTTCAGTAGTTGTGAAGCTACTGAAGACATGGTTTTGTCCTTCAGTTGTTTGGGTATGAAACAGCAGCTGTTGGCATCAGCTGAAGAGTAAAATTACTCATCAGCTGTTTCTGTCAAATCAGTTGTTTCATGCTGACCTCCACATTTACTCATCAGCTCTTTGGCTGACTTTTAGATGTTTCATTGACCCTTCAGCTCTTGGGAATATTTATGCCTTCAGTTCTTGTGATCAGATGTTCACAAGTGCTGATGAAATACTCCAGAGCTGGTGAACAAATTTTGTCTTCAGTACTTGTGTAAGATTACACATCAGTAGTTGTGAACAAAATTTGTTCTTCAGTACTTATTTGTTTGAAAATGATACATCAGTAGTTGTAATCCACCTTACTACATCAGTTGTTTTCAACAAATAATGTACATCAGCACTTTAAAGTATTTTAGTCTTCAGTAGTTGTGAAAATGCTGAAGACTAAATTACTCATCAGTACTTATATTTGACCTTTGCATACTAATGCTTATCAGTACTTGTGAACTGAGAGCATCAGTATTGGTCAAATTATTCTAGCTGCAGCATACCAAGCCTTAGTACCAAGTTTTGAAATGTGGCACTATCTAGAGACTTAGTAAATATATCTGCAAGCTCATCAGCACTAGGCACAAACTTTGGATCAATCAGACCTTTTTCATAGCAATTCCTAATAAAATGATGTCTGATCTCTATATGTTTGGTCCTAGAGTGCTGGACTGGATTTTTAACAATGCAAAGAGCTGAAGCACTATCCATTAACAATGGAGTCTTAGTCTCTATAATGCCATAATCCAAGAGTTGGTTCTGATGCCAGAGTATCTGAGATGTACAACTTGTAGCAGCAATGTACTCAGCTTCAGCAGTGGATGTAGCAATTGATGTTTGTTTCTTACTCTGCCAAGAAACTAAACAATTGCCTAGGAATTGGCAACCACCAGAAGTGGATTTTCTAGTGACTTTGCATCCTGCATAGTCACTATCAGAGAAAGCAACTAATTTGCAAGAATGCCCAGTTGAATACCAAAGACCTAGTGATTGGGTACCTTGCAGATATCTAAAGATCCTTTTGACTGCAATCAAATGGGATTCTTTAGGTGCAGCCTGAAATCTAGCACAGGCACATGTTGCAAACATGATGTCTGGTCTAGAAGCTGTAAGGTACATCAAGGACCCAATCATACATCTGTAAAGGGTTTCATCAACCGCTTTACCTTTCTGATCTACATCTAGTTGTGTGATGCTGCTCATGGGAGTAGAACAGCGCTTACAGGTTTGTAAATCAAACTTATTCAACAACTCTTTGGTGTATTTGGACTGATGAATAAAGATACCATCAGCCTGTTGTTTGATTTGCAAACCTAGAAAGAACTGTAATTCCCCCATAGCACTCATTTCAAACGTTTGCTTCATGAGCATTGTAAATTCATCACACAACTTTAGATCAGCGGATGCAAAGATGATGTCATCTACATAAATTTGAACAAGGAGCTTATGTTGTCCCACAGTCTTGATGAATAAGGTTTTATCAATGGTGCCTCTAGTGAACTTGTTCTCTAGAAGAAACGTTGATAATGTCTCATACCAAGCTCTAGGAGCTTGCTTCAGCCCATAAAGAGCCTTATCAAGCTTGTACACCCAATCAGGATGTTTATTGTCCTTAAAGCCTGGTGGTTGACACACATAAACTTCTTCTTTTATTTTACCATACAAGAAGGCACTTTTGACATCCATTTGGTAAACCTTAAGACTGTGAAAGCAGCATAGGCTAGGAACAGTCTGATTGCTTCCAGTCTGGCCACAGGAGCAAAGGTCTCATCATAATCGATGCCTTCCTCTTGTGCAAACCCCTGGACAACCAGCCTGGCCTTGTTCTTAACTATTTGGCCCTTATCATCTGTTTTGTTCCTGAATACCCATTTAGTGCCTATTGCACACTTCCCTTAGGGTAAAGGAACAAGCTCCCACACTTGCTGTTTCTTGAACTGAAGAAGCTCAAGCTGCATTGCTTCAACCCATCCATTATCTCTTAAAGCAACATGATAGTTCTTTGGCTCTTACTGACTGATGAAGAGAGCATAAAAGCAGAAATTGGACAATTGACTCCTGGTTAAAACTCCAGCATTGATATCACCAATGATTTGAGATGTGGGGTGATTCTTCAGCTCTTGATAGACTATAATGTCAGTGCAAGTGTTTGTAGGACTTTCAGCAGCAACAAATGATGATGAGGATTCTTGAAACCATGTAGGAGATGGCAGCTCAAATGAAGTAGAGCATGTAGAAATCTCATCAGCATTTGTTGTGGATGGGGCTGCTGAAGCTACAGGAGCATCATGTTTAGTGAACTCAAGCAGGTTGTCACTAAACCTGAAGAGGTGAGTACTGACTACATCATCATCAGTACCACCAGGTGGAGAACTGTTGACAGGCTCAACAGCTGGAGGTTGATAAGGAACATATTGCAGTATGTCCAGATCAAACAACTCCATAGGGTTTTGTGGAATCTTGTCCTTTGGAGATTCATTGAACTTGACATGCAGAGTTTCTTCAACCACCTTTGTCCTACAGTTGAAGACTCTGTATGCCTTGCAAGTTGATGAATAACCAACAAAATACCCTGCATCCACCTTACTAGCAAACTTCTGGAGTGGGTTGCTAGTGTTGAGAATAAAACATGGACACCCAAAGGCTCTAAAGAATGAAATCAGAGGAGCCAAATGATGAAGTACTTCATAAGGAGTCTTCATCAACCTCTTATTCACTAAAGCTCTATTTTGTACATAGCAAGCTGTATTGACAGCTTCAGCCCAAAAGGTCAGTGGCAATCCTGAGTCAGCCAGCATTGACCTTGCAGCTTCAATGAGAGTCCTGTTCTTTCTCTCAACCACTCCATTCTACTCAGGAGTTCTAGGAATACTAAACTGCCTCTTAATTCCCTTGGACAGGTAGAAGTCATCAAGTGTGTGGTTTCTAAATTTTGTTCCATTGTCACTCCTTACACACTTGACCTGTAGAGAATACTGCTTTTCTACAAATAACACAAAGTTCATGATTGTCTTGGCTGCTTCATCCTTGGAGTGCAAGAAGAAAGTCCATACAAACCTGGAATAATCATCCACAATTACCAGGCAGTATTTCTTCTTTGCCATGCTCATCACTCTGACAGGACCAAAGAGATCCATGTGCAGGAGCTGCAAGCAGGCAGTGGACTTTGGTTCTTCTATTGAAGGGAGTGAAACTTTGTGTTGTTTTCCTTTTAAGCAAGCAGTGCAGTTGTCTTCACACTTGAAATCCTTTAAAGGCAATCCTCTTACTAAACCATGGCTTATCAGCTGATTCATGTTCTTGAAATTAACATGCCCCAGCCTTCTATGCTATAGAGTAGACTCTTGAGGAGATGCCTTGGAGAATAGGCAAGGATGGCCTTTTAGATCTATCGTTTTGGAAAGATCTAAGGCATACACTCTTCCTGTCCTGTTGGCCTTCAGGAGAGTGTATTCATCCAACACCTTGTCAATCAAATTTAGAACTTTCGATGACAAAATCCGACAGTTCTGGCTTGTGAAAAGAGCAACATGGCCTTTATCAGACATTTGACTGACACTAATAGGTTGTACTTGAGATTCTCCACATGGTTAACATCATCAAACCTTATTTCCCCATTGGAAACAAAGCCTTTTCCGATGATGTAACCCTTTGCATCATTGCCAAAGGAGACAAATCCCTTCTTTCCTTAAGATTAGTCATTAAGAAGGGAGCTGCTTCTAATCATGTGCATGGATCCTCCACTGTCTACATACCAGATGCTTCTTTGGCATGTTGAAGAACCCTGCAATCATAACCACATGTTAGTTAGTTTTAGAGACCCAAACCTTTTTGGTTTTGGGTCTGTTCTCAACTACAGGTGCAACACTAACAGGTGTGTTATGTGTAACAGCCTGAGGTGAAGAAGATGGTGTAGAAGAGGAACCCTTTGGCTTGGACTTCCTTTTCTGTGGTTTCAACACAGAAGCATCTAAATGGTTGACTCTTCCCATTAGATGCTGAACCATCATCACCAGTTGTGTCTGACTTTGTGATAAAGCTTTAAGCTCTTCAGACACATTCAGACTTGCTGATGATGGATTCCTATGTTGCACCATCTTCTTTTGAGCAACCTCAGCTGTTGCCTGAGTAACCCCTCCTTTCTTTTTAGATTTAGCTTTGGGCTTAGGGATTTCAGGCTTTGATGTTGCTAGTACAAACTTGGTTTCAAACTCATTTTTCATTTTATTTATTAGCTCTTTAATTTTCTCCTTTTGTTTGAGTTTGGAACCCCTTTTGTACCAACAATCATCAGTAAGATGATTGAACAAGCCACATACTTCACATGGCTTCTTCTTCATCTTATGTTGATCATCAACTAAAGAAGATGAAACTGCTGAAGACTTGTTCTTCAGCTGTTTGTTATCAGTACTAGCAGTTTTCTTCCCTTTAGTACCTGCTTTCCTGACCTCTTCTTTAGTTGTCTTCAAACCTTTTCTACTGTCAGTTTTCTTCTCTTCAGTGCTGGCAGTAGTTGAGGTTTGAACTTCAGGTGTTATCACTTGCTCTCCAGTACTTTCAGTACTTCTAGAGACAACACCTGAGTTGATCAACCTTTTGATCATGTGACAGTCAGCATTTGAACCATCAGCTGTTGTAGCATCAGCTGATTGGTTTTGGCAGGAGCTAATGCTGACTTTTATCTCTGATGATGCTGAATCAGAAGATAGTAGGTCACATGATGAGAAGGATTGGTTATTGCTCTCTCCATCAGATTCAACTTATGCTCTTGAAGTAAAATCTGTAGGAGGAGCAGTGTGATTATAACCAATGCCAAACTTCACATTGGAAGCTGATTGCTTGCTAAGAAGCATTTCAAAACCCTTGCATGATTGCACCCATCGATCACACTCTACTTGGGTGTTTGCAAGAGTATCCTTGAGGTCTCTGTACTTCTCTAGAACTACATCTTCCCTAGCTTTACCATCTTTTATTTGGCATTTAAGCTTGTAAATCTCATCATTTTTCTCATTAAGTGCAGCCTCAATTTTAGCTTTCTTTTTGGAAATAGTGTGCTCTAGCTCAAGATTTTTATCTATTAAAGCTACATTTGCTTCTCTAATAGAAGCAAATGTTGCTATGCACGATTCAGAACAAAGCTTGGCTTTGGCCTCAGAGGATACCTACGATGAGGCATTGGATGATGACCCCTCAGCAGACTCAAGGGCCATCAGAGCAAGATTTCCAAATGGACTATCACCACCATGTTGACCAGCACCTTGGAGTAGTTGTTCCTGACCAGATAGATCATCTGGCAGACTACTCCAGTCAACAACTCCTGGGGTGAAGAAGCTGTGTTGTTGAGGTTGTGTTTGATGATGAGATGGGGAAGATTGAGGCTCAGGAAGAGCCTGTGGTGGTTGAGCAGAAAGTGCTTGAGTTTGACTGGGCTGAGGCATATAGTAGCAGGGGTATGGGTATGGCATATGACCCTGAGGCACAAAATAAGCAGGTGATGCCTGTGCATGTGATGGATGGCCAGAACTGGAGGAATGTTGCCCTCTGTGTTGTGAGATATTGCTTGGAAAAGTCACAAAGGGTGCAGAGGAGTTAGATCCAGATGATCTACACTCTCTAGCAAAGTGTCCAAGCCTTTGGCACTTGTGACACCTCAACTTGCTCTTGTCAAAACCAACTTTGGTTTTGCCAGAGAGACCAGGGAATTTCCTACCAGTTCTTTTGTAGAACTTTTGAGATTTGATATTAATCATTGCCATTTGGCTCAAAATATCCATCTTTTCCAGATTATCATCTGGAATGCCCTTCAAATCTTCCATCAAAAAGCACCAGTTATCACTGCTACCTCCTGAACTACTACTAACACCAACGAAAGCTTGTTCTGAGTTGGTAGAGAAATCAATATGCTTATCATAAGAACTCTCTGATGAAGCATATTCAGACTCCTGACTTATCAAGGCAGCATTGCCATGGACAAAGTCATCAGTGAGCTTGCCAGAGGTGGACAACTTCCTCTTTTGCTCTATCTCTCTCTCAAATGTGAGCAGTTTACCATGAAGTTGGGTGAGAGATAGAGTATCCAGATCTGCACTGGAGCGTAGGATAATAGTATAAGTGTCCCATCTCTCAGGCAGTGATCTGAGAAATCTGTTGTTCATCTGGCTGTTGGAGTACTCTTGTTTGACCATCTTCAATTCAGAGATCAAACATGAAAACTGCTCAAACTGCTGAGTCAGAGTCTCACCCTTCCTATGAGAGAATGTCTCATATTGTTGGGCGAGGATTTCCCTAGTGCTTGCTAAGACCAAATCGGTTCCTCCGAATTGTTCCTTCAGAGCAACCCATAGGTCATGAGCAGTTTCATGATGCCAAAGCCCTGAGTAAATCTCATTTGGAATAGCCATGGCTAAAATTCCATGGGCTCTAGCATCAATCTCGAACAGCTTTAGATCTTCGTCCGAATATTGTTCAGGTTTCTTCAAAACCTGTTCATTAGATTCAGGGACGCTCACCATAGGCTTGTATGGTCCATGCACCACTGACTTCCAACAACCAGCCCTGTTGACAGACAAGTGGTGAAGCATACGTCGTTGCCATATGTTATACTCATTCCTCACAAGCATCGGAGGCTTGGTTGAGGAACCAGTATTGTGAGGATCGTTTGTTGGTGTAGTCATCTCAGTTTTTAGTCAAACTCAAGTTTAAACAAAACAAATGTAGCTCAAAACCACCAGAGAACCTCAAGTTTACGGCCAGAAACAGCAGAATCTCTCTCTCTACAGCTAATTCTTGCAAATTGCTAATTCGATCAAACGTAGAGATCAAAAGAGCAGTTTTAAACGATCAATAGTGAAATCGATCAATGATTAACCTGCTTTGATACCATTTGACAGGATCTCAGCCTGTAGTTTGATCAATTAGGTTGTATTCGCAGCAGATTTAGCATGATAATTAGCAATTAATGCAAGAACATAAAGAATATTGCATGTAAAGTAAATGTAGAGAGAGAGAATAATTCTGCCTAAAACGAATAATATTCTGTTTGTCTCACATGTTTCGGCGTGAAATACAATTAGGTCACTGCCCTTTTATAGGCAAAACACCCATACTGTTGTCAGATTCCACTGACATTAACAGTTATTTAACTAACTACTGATAGAACACTTAAACTACTGAAGATATCACAACAGCTGACATCTTCTTACAAAATTCCTAAGTGTTCTACCTATTACAAGTACTGAAAAAGAAACTACTGAAAAGCTACAACGACTGAAGAACAAACTCTTCAGTCGTTTACAACTACTGAACTATAACAGCTGAAGAACAAACTCTTCAGCTGTTGTACAAACTACTGAAAGAAAAATATAAAACTACTGAAAAGAAAAACCATCACAACAACTGAAGAAGACTTCTTCAGCTGTTGTGACAAACTCTGAAGCTTCAGCACTTTGGTCTTCAGACTTTGATCTTCAGATGATTCATCAGCTGATGACTTCAGTAGTTGGCATCAGCTGATGTCTTCAGTCGTTGTCTTTAGACTTTGTGCATCAGCAGTTGATCTTCAGTTCTTCAGTTCTTCAGACTTTGATCTTCAGCACTTGTCTTCAGTACTTGAAGTCTTCAGTACTTGTGTTTATCAGTACTTCAGACTTCAGTACTTATCTTCAGCACTTTAGGATTTTCAGCTGTTGTACTTCAGATCTTTGATCTTCAGCTGTTGATTCTTCAGACTTTGTCAAACTGCTGATGAAGGTCTTCAGCAGTTGTTGTGATGTCATGTGGGACTTAGAGATTTTCCTGATTTTGGCTCATTGGTTCTTTTGGTCCAACATTTGGTTAACACGATAAATAGACTATGAACATATATGAGGATCGTTAATACACCCGGTGAGTTAACGAAGTTGATGTTGATCGACGGACTGGTTAGTGACAGATGTCACACACCATCACATTCACCACATGATCTTCAACAAGAAGAATCTTAGGTTTCCTTTCTGATTTGGGAATATCTTGAATGTTTCTAAAACTTTGTTCATTAAATCCATCTGTATCATCTGAACTGTCACACTAATGTGACAGTAGCCCACCATGTTCTTTGCTTGATTTTGTGAGGTGTCACATAATTTACTTGCAAACTTGAACTTCTTAGAATATTACATGTTTCCTAGATATGTCCAGCACGTTCTTAACTATGAACTGGGTTCACAGTTAAGGGAACGTGTAATGTTCTAAAAATGGGATAGATGAAGCCCGACATCTTCAAGACTATGAGAAAGTCTATTGTGGGCTTCTCAGGGGTAGAAACAACCCTTGTCCCAAAAATGTTAGGGCTCATTGCTCAAGGTGACAATCTAGCAGCACCAGATAGTGTTGAACCCGCACCTTCTACTTCTCAACAACCCACACAACCCTAAATCACCATCACTTACACAAGAAAATCCAAATAAACCCCTGCACAATCTACTCAGCTTGTGCAGACTCCTATATCCTCACCCATACAGGAGGAAGTAGACACTAGAGCTCTCACTTCCCATGAGGAGCAAACCACTCTCATCTTACCAAGAATCAGTACTGAGGTTCCACATGCTCAGCCTGATGAATTCACAACCCCAATAACCTTAAGCCTTCATTCAAAGTCTCAAAACTATAGTGAACAACCTTCAAGGGAAAGTTACCATCCCCAGTCTCTAGACCTTAACCAACCCATTCTAAACCCAGAGTTCTATTATGATGAAGACATGGGCTTCAGTGAGTATCATGAGTCTCTATTCTCCATCCCTGCTCAAAGAGAGATGAGTACTCCTGCATCACCCATGTCTAGCCCACATCATCCATCCCTTACTGAGGTGGATCTTCCTGAATATGTTCAGGAGATCCATATGGAAGAGGCTCTCACTTCAGCAAGTGACTACATCATTAAGACCTCAACCATGGCAACCTAGCCCCTTGACATTTCCCTGAAGCTCTCATGGTACAGGGGAAATCTAGCAGCCAAGAACAAAGTGCTGGTAATGAGGAAGAAGACTTAGTTCCTATTCTCTCATCCTCCCATGATTCTTCTGATTTTGATGAGGGGAATATGAAACTAAATGTGCAACAACTGACTAAAACCTACACCTATATAGTTTTCATGGTTAGTCACTTGGAATCTCGGGTGACTACCTTGCAAAAGAGGGTCTATGATCAGCAAATTTGAGATCTTTGATCTCAAGGAAAAATTAGCTGGGAGACCTCTCTGAAGAACTTAACCAGGTCCACAAGAACCTGTGGATATTGTGGACCTAACCTCCAGCTCACCAATGCAAGAGGATGATACTACCAAAAAGGAGAAGAAAGTCCTAGCAATCATAGAACCTAGGAGTTCTTCTCAGAGTAAGAACATTAAGGATTCACCACCCTCACTTGCAATTCTCAATACTCAGCAACCTCCTCAAGTTTATATTGATATGGATCACTCATACAAGATCTGTTTGATGGAGGTATGACACTCATAGAAGAGCCCTGGTAATCTCTAGATCTTAGGGACAATAGGAAATCTTTAACTTCTCCAACTTGAGATTCTATGAAAGCATCTATCAGATTGTCCTTCCATTTTCCAATCCAAGTCAAAACAAGCAAGATGCAAGGTTAGCAGATAGGATTCAAAAAAGGGTACCAGAAGAGTTCAAGCTGAGATGCAAACTATATAGACAAAGGCTAGCAAGTAAGACTATTGATTAACTGCATGTTGAGGTGGACCCCAAGATTAGCTTCGAACGAGAAACCTTGACTGAAGGCCCATAAAAGTTACACATTGGGTAACGAATTTAAAACTCACTTAATTTGATTAACTGGTATTGTGAATGATATATGCAATATAGTTATATTGTATAAGTATACTGACCGGGTCAGGAGCGGACCTACATACATTCGAGGGGTATCCTCCGCTACCCCTGAACTTTTAACGCGTAGTGTAAAAAAAATTTACGTTTTTATGTAAAAAAAAATTTCACGGTTTTACGTTACCCCTAAGAAAATATTACGTTACCCATGAGAATTTTTTACGTTACCCCTAAAATATTTTTAAACTCAAAACTTTATAGAAATTTTTAAATTTTATAAAATTAGTCTAATATTATATAAAAATATTAACTTTTATAAAAACATTATAAAATTCAATTACCCAATTAACATTAAAAGCCCAATTCAATTTAAAACCCAATTAATTTTAAAAAGCCCAATTTATTATAAAACCAAACTAGTTTTAAAAACCTCAATTTACTATATAACTCAAAAACTCATTTAACATAAAAATAACACTAATCGGCCCACCCACACCCCCCCTTAAATCGACAAAGATCAGTAATCGGCCCCCTCCCACCCCCAAATCGACAAACAACACAAATCGCACCCCCACCCCCAATCGAACCTGCTGCGGCGCTGCCTGCTTTCTACGCGTGTTCGACCGCTGCTCACAGCTTGCGCCTGGCTGCCTTTCTGCGCCACATCGACCGGCGACCGATTGTAGCTTGTTTGCTGCTTCTGATTGCAGCTTGTTTGTGGCTGTTGTTGCTTGTTTGTTTGCAGCTTGTTTGTAGTTGAGTGCTTGTTGCATTGAAGGTAATCTTTCACTTTGAAGCTCAAATCGAACCTGCTGTTATTTGATTGTTCAAACTTGAAGCTTTAAAGGTTATTTGATTTAATGTTTAGGTTTTATTGACAATTAGGGATTTATATTGTTATTTGATTTATTTACAAGATTTCTAGAGTAGAAGATTGAAATTGAAGTTATTGTGTTCTTGAATTGTGTTTGATTTATTTGATTTAAGATTGAATTGTATTATTTCTAGAGTAGAAGATTGATTATTGTGTTATCTTCTATAAATTAAGGATTTGAAAGATGAAAAAACAAGTTCTTATAGGCAGTTTTTTTAAAAGAAAATTTCAAGAGGAAGATATTGGTTCTAACAATGAAAAAACAAGTTCTTAGGTTTTATTGGCATTTAGGGATTTGTATTGAAATTAGGGATTTGTAATGTTTAGGTTTTATGAATTTGTAATTTTTAGATTTTATTGACAACTAACAAACCCAAAATACCAAATAACATTAATAACTTAATAAGTTAATAACTAAACAAATAATATGACCAAAATTATAATAAGCCCAAAATCTAAATTACTAAACAACTAACAAACCCAAAATACCAAATAATATTTTGTAGAAACATAGATAACTTAACAACTAACAAACCCAAAATACTAAATAACATGATCAAAATTATAATAAGCCTAAAATTTTAATAACTTAAAAACCTAACAAGTTTACAAGCTCAAATACCCATTACCCAAACTAAACAAATTAAAAAAAATAACTAGTTATACCCATAACCCTCATCGCCTCACCCTGTCGTTGATCACCCAACAACCTTTGTCCCCGTCGTCAATGATAATGATATGCAACCAGCTGATTCTGATATCAAGTCAACAACTCCTTCAAGTTCAATTCATTTGAGTTCAATTCCTTCATATTTGTATTAATGATCTTCATTCGGACCCCTTTATTATCGTATTTTTTCTTTTATTTATATAGATGTACGGCAAAAAAAAATTTACGTTACCCCTGAACTTTTCTACTAGATCCGTCACTGAACCGGGTATTTAATAATTAATACCAATTATTAATTATTAGTAAAAGTTTATTAATTAAACGTTGAAGTTATGGGTTTCAGTTACATATGTGGACTAAAATTAATCCGACCGGGCCGAGGCCCCGCTAGGGATTAATTATTAACTTTAAAAGGGATCATTAGGGAAATTTACCCTTACCTTTATTTGTTTGTTTTTGCCATGAGATTAGAAAAAAAAAGATAATCATCTCTTAGGCTTTAAACTTCAAAAACAACATCCCCACTAAGACTCACGACTGGTTTTAGGGAGTTACCCTCCCTTTTGAACGTAACTTGGAAAGGCCGCAACCGCCGGCTTGTTCTTCAGTCGGAGACTTGATCGCAACCGTGCGCCGCGTCTCTTGAAGATACGACCACAGTGTTCCTCTTTTGTGTTTGTGTCTAGAAATTATTCATTGAACTCTTGGTGTCTCAAACGTTTAATTATTAACCATCAAAGTATATTATATCTCATCAGTAGGTTGATATTATTCTCTACTTGCATCATTTGTAATCAAATCATGTCGGATTACTCCGCTGCTTTAAATATTTTTAATATAACTAATAAGAATTATCAAAATCATTTTGATAAATGAACCTAATCAAAATACTACTGAACCCAACACATACCACGACTCTTTAGCTTGGCGGTCCATGAAGAGGGTGACTTTCAGCCTATATATTGAAACAGGAAGTTTAAACTTTCTTGTCCAAAACTCAAATGTTTACTTCCAATTCTGAATTAACCTCACATACGTTTGTATTACACCAAAAATAAGAGGAAGTGTTGTTCGCTTAGCTTTCAAGTTATTCTAAGATATTGCTTTAAGGTGAATATGATGATACTTTTAAAATATGAAAATACTTTGTATCTATGGTGATGACATGAGATTGTATTAAATTCTACTAACGCATTAAGAAAATCTACAAATAATAGCAGGCTATAAGTATACGCATAGGTTGATCAAATTAAGCATGTCTTACGAACATTGGACCGTAATGCGTCGAACATTGTATTATTAAAAGAGAAGCGTAAAACTTAAGGAGACGTTTGATTCGTGAAATTTGTTGGAATTGTAATTGAAATTTGAATTAGAATTCAAATGAATTGTATTTGAAATTCAATATTTTTCATAGGATTTGAAATTCAAAGGAATTATAATTGGAATTTGAATTAGAAAAAGGTATGATTCTTTTGGCATAAAGGACCTTGTAGCCTGAATTTTTAATGGGTGGTGCTGGGGACACCGCAGGGGTTTTTGGGGGTAGGCCGGGCCAAACGGTCACGGTTAGGGCTTGCGGTCACGTTTTGATGCCTAACCGTGACCGCAAGGTCTTGCGTTCACGGTTTTTGTGTCTGTCTTCTGATACCCCGTGACAACAAAACGACAAATGGCCTGGAAAAGTTCAAAAACCGGTCACCAAACCGTCACGGTTTGGCCTAACCGTGACCTCTAGGGTACGAGGTTCGGTTTAAGGTACGAGGTAGACCGTGACGTTGACAAAAGGGCCGGGATTCGCACCACGAACCGTCACATGGAGGCCAAACCGTGACGGTTTGTGCACCAGATTTTCACCTTAAATACCTTTCAGCTTTCCACACTCGCCGTTTAATCTACCACTCGAAATTTTTTCATCATAAGCTATTTGAGCTTTCATTCATCCAACACTCGAGATTTTTCAGCCTTCGTCATTCCAAAAACACGTTAATTCGAAAACAATGTCGGGTTCGGGAGATCATTCATAAGTTATCTAACCATTATCTTTTTTAGGAGTATTACGTATACGGGAGTCACCCTCCGTGGGGGGAGGAGGAAACCAACCCGTCGAACACATTTGCTCAAGAGGCGTACAACTCTTTATTTGGACCGACAGGTTACGGTGAAGGGTACAGATATCCCCCTTGCAATTCTTACGGGCATGCCCCGAACACGTACCACTCACAAACAGAGCTAGATTACGGACATCCCCCGTACCAGTAAGAACTAGAAATTACACATGTGTCGGATACTTTTAATGGGAATGACACAAATGAGAGTGACGGTTCAGTTCACCTCAAAGAAAACCATGGGGAAACCGCGGAGCATGATGGGGATGAGGATCGGATAAGAAAGGCTACGGTTCTTTATAAAACCGATAAAGTACAAAGAGTTTTTATTCTTTTGTTTATTTTATTTTTTATTTGTTTTATATATTGTTTTTTATGTATAGCTTTATCATTTTTTCAGTATTTTGATTCTCGTGAGGACTTGGAGAAGTGGGCTAAAATGAGAGGACGCGAGCATGGGTGCGTCATTGTGGTGGGTCGGTCACGAAAAAAGGATGTGGAACTATTATGCAATCGTAGTGGTGAACCTAAATTCACTGGCACAAGTAGACGTACTGGGAGCATAAAGAAATGATGTCCCTTTAAACTCGTAGGGAAGTACGTAGGAAAGAGTGACAGTTGGATGTTAGAGGTGAGAAACGAGACGCACGACCACGATCCTGTTGTGTACGAGGAGGGCCACACGTATCTTAGGAAGATGACCGCCGAAGAAATTGATCTTGTCGAGAAGTTACACAGACAGCACGTGCGGCCATGACATATCCATTCAGCCGTAAGGGAGCACTTTCCCTACAACGTCTGTGTTGTTCAAGACATATACAATCTGACGTCGAAGTTTAGGGCTGAGGGGAGAAAAGGCATGACACCAATGCAGGAACTTGAAAACCTGCTATAATCTAAAGAGTTCGTGTATGAAACTCGAACGAATGCAACTACTAAGGCCGTGGAAGATGTTTTCTTTTGTCATCCTACTTCGTGTAAAATGTGTCGCGCATTTCCGCACGTGATGTTGATAGACACGACCTACAAGACCAACATGTACAACATTCCGTTTGTTCAGGTTATTGGCGTTACGTCGACGTCGAAGTCGTTTTGTATTGCGCATGCATTTATATCGAGGGAACGGCAGGACAACTTCATATGGGTACTGGAGCGGATCAGAGATATGCTTGATGGGTGTGTGGAGCCCCGCGTTATTGTCACAAACAGGGACCTGGCCCTGATGAGCGCGTGTGACACAGTGTTCCCGAGTGCTACTAAAAACCTATGCAGGTGGCACGTTAGGGAGAATATCAAAAGACGGTGGAAAATCCTTTTCAAAATCGACATGTGGAAGGATTTTTCATACTGGTGGAAGACCTTGTGTTCGTCTCCCACAGAGGCATTGTACGATTACAATTGCAGGAAGATGGAAGAAAAGTTAAATGAAGATAGTAAACGTGGTAAGAATTTCATAGTTATTTTTACTCCAATAATTTATTTGTTCATTTTATAAAATTTGTTATTTCTTTCAGAGGTATGGGAATATATTTTGAATAATTGGTTG